>CAUYTI010120584.1:0-44967 GCA_963575145.1 Galago senegalensis | reverse complement strand
AAGCAATAACTGAGAAAATGACATGAAGGCTGTGTTGACCAGTTTGATGGAAGTATTTCAGAATGCATGTGAAAACCCCACACTGTACCCCAGAAGAGTATCAATGTACATAGTTAACATTCAATAAAAAAAAAAATAAATAAATAAAAAAAAAATAAAGTGGATGCCCTGTGCTTTTGCCCTGGGCTGGAGGTACTGCATTCATTTGTTAATACACTCATCAATATTGAAGTTGGCCAAATCCTTTCCAATGTCATTCTCAAGACCTCCCTTTTTTACAAAACAGTATGTAACCCCTAGAAAAAAGGACCTGTGTGAGACTTTCCCACTTGGATCTCTCCTTCTGCCAGAAGCTCTGGTGCTTTTTATTCGTTCTGTATTCCTTTCTACCTGATAAATACTATCTCACCACTGACTTGTGTTAAGAGACCAAGGACCTACTGCAGAAAGATATTCCACCAATAATATATTTGGGGTCTGTCCAGGACTGAAGATCTGTGATAAACAATGGGACCACTTAACTCTATTCTGTTTTTTTCTATAATGATAATAATAAAGATTAATAATTCAGATGCCCTCAGCCCCTTCTAAGTACATAGCATAGCCGCTGACCTCCAAGTCATGGATGAAAGGCTGTTGGGGAGTAAACTTTCTGATTTCCCTTGGCTCCAAAACAAAGGAGCCAAAGCAAATGTTAGAAGGCTTCTCAATCCATTCTTTATCCACTATTTTTGTCTGGTGAAGAGCCAATGAACAAACAGATGTGGGACCCAGAGGACCTGAGGTCCCCAACAATGGTTCTGACCCCATGGCACTAGATGGTCTTCTGAAAATGTGCTTTCCCAGCTCTTTTAAACCTCTTCTATTTATTTCTACTGATCCCTGTTGCTCTCTCTATCCTTGTAGTTTGCGTGCTTTGTTTGAATGTATGTTTCATTTTATGTATTTGCTGAGATTTGTACTGGCTCATTCTGGTATTTTTCATATGTTGTAAGTGTTGAAGTGTGAAAGCTCTTCATTGCCTTTCACTCCAAAATTCAATTCAATTGGCTTTTCTGTATGTTAAAAAAAGAAAAGAGAAAAGAAAAGAAATCTTTAAAAATGAAGAAAGACATAGAAAAAGACTCTAGGCACCCTATTACCTTTTCTCATATATTGATGTAAAAAGAAAGGTTCAAAGGCATGCCAGGTTTTTCGGAGGCTTTAGCCTATTTGATTTTTTTCCCCTGGTCTATTAGTGTAAATGGGAATGTTCAAAGGCATTCCATGTTTCTCCAAGACTTCAGCTGGTTGTCACTAATTCTCATGCAAAAATGTTAAAATGTCTCTCAAACCCATTTCTCTCAACCTTGATTTTTTACTGAGTTTGACTATTGCTGCATTGCCCACTTTTCAGGAAGAGAGGAGGATGGAAAACACAGCATTTATGACCTGCTCTTGATTTAAAAAAAAAAAAAAAAGTCTGTTTTTCTTTGTAACTGGGAACTTAGAAAAAGCTTGTAGAAATTATTAATTAAAAATGAAAGAGGACACTGTGAGCACTGCCTAATCATTTTCTACAGGCTCATCCCCACTGTAATTGACATGGATACCCAATGACAGGTGCAGAAAGGGGCAGAACTTTCATCAGGTGGCACAACCCCAGGTTTGGAACTATGGTTCCCAGATATCTGATTTTTCAGTCTGTGCTGATGGCTGTAATAACCACAGGAGAGCCTTAGGTACAAAGCACTGCACTGGTAATCATGGCTAAATCCAGACAAGCATGTGAACTGGGGAGGCTGTGCTCCTCAGGAATTCTTCCTCAAGCATTGGAAAGATGCTTCCTTTTGTTTGGCCAGAAGGCTTCCTGGGTTTGTTAACAATCCAGGCACATAGAGGTGGGAATAATTAAGGCACTGAACATTTGTTCTTCCCCGAAGATGGGTAATATATTCTCTTATAAAGAGAACACACTGCTGGGCTGTAGTGTGAAGTGTTAGAACGTATTTGATCTGCAAACACTTAGGAAAAAATGTGTGATTTCCTTCTGAATCCAGACCTGGCCTCAGTATCGACTCTCCAATGGGGGAACAATGGCCACTAGAGGGTACACTAAATTTTGATACCATTTTTCAGTTAGCTCTTCTCTGTAAACAAGAGGGAAAATGTTCTGGTGTGCACTATGCACAAGCATTCTTTTAACTCAGAGACAACCCTCAACTGTGTAAAACCTGTCAGATAGATCCAGCTCTCTTGGCTCTAATAATGTCCCCAAATGACCAGGAATTTCCAGGAGAGATGCTACCACCACCTAATTCAAATCTGCCATTCACTTTTCCCACACTTTCCTTGGTGCCTTTAGAAAAACCGAAGAAGGAGTGTGTTATAGAAGTTTTTTCTGATCCTGTTGGGGCCCCCATAAAGCATCTATGACCTTCTTTATGCCTCTTCATTGAGACTGCAGGTGACAAAAGGGGAAACTCATGAATATTTGTTCCATTTTCTTACCCTAATTAAAAATAAGTCCAGTTGATTTAGGAAAAAATTTTGATGACCTAGAGAAGTACACAGATGTTTTTCAAAGCTTTGACCTTTCCTGGAGAGATGTAATGTTATTATTAGATCAAAATTTAACTTTAAATAAAAAGAATGAACTCTTAGACAAGACTAGAAATTTTGGTGATTTGTGGTTCATGCTCAATACTGATAATAGTATGTCCTCTGAAGAAAGGGACAAATACTCCATCAGTAGATATCAGTTCCCTTTGAGGAACCCAAATGAGACCCTGAGAAACAAGGTGACTCTTGGCATAAATATTTTCTAACACATATCCTGGAGGGTTTACATCAAGCCAGGAAAACGCCTGTGAATTATTCCTAGTTTTCTACCATTTACCAGGAACAAAACGAGGTCACTCCACTTTCCTTGAGTACTTAGGTAGGTAATGAGAAAACACATTCAGGTGACACCTAACTCCTCAGTGGCCAAACTATTTTACAAGACAAGTTTATCATTCAAGTGGCCCAAACTAAAAAAGACAACTCCAGAAATTGGCTCTAGGCCCCAATCATAACCTAGAGAACCTTATTAAAAAAGCCGCAGTGGTCTTTTATAATCAAGATCAGGAGGAAGAGGAGAATAAAGAAGTGACAAGAAAAGGAATGACAACTCTATTGATGGCACTTTGACAAATGGCACCATTCCTTGGCAGCTGGAAGCCTGAAGAGCTAAGAAGTGCTTTCAATGTGGTCAGACTGACACAAGAAAGATGGAGACTTTACGTCCTTCATGTTCACATGGATGGATTTGGAAAGTGATCTTCTTAGCAAAGTATCACAAGAATGGAAGAAAAATTACCCAATGTGCCCAGCCCTACTAAAAATTAATTTATAGCTTTCATATGAAATCTATAACCTAACAACAGCCTAAGAATACGGAGAGGGATGGGAGAATGGGTGGAGGGAGGGTGATTGGAGGGATCACTTATGTGGTTTATCTTACAAGGGTACAAGTGAATTTTTCTAAGAGTAGAATATGAACATCTTAACACAATAACTAAGAAAATGACATGAAGGCTATGTTAACCAGTTTGATGAAAATATTTCAAATTGTATGTGAAAACACCACACTGTACCCCAGAATTGCATTAATGTACATAGTTATCATTTAATAAAAAATAAATAAATAAAAATCACTTCTTCATTAAAAATGGTAGCCACAACTGAAAAAAAAAATTGCCACAGGCAGCATTGCCTCAGGGGGCAAGCCAATGGGCCCCTGTCCAGTATCAAGGATGACCACTGAAGGGCAGTCTGTAACCAGAGGTGAAGACCTCCAGGACCCCAAACTGAACTGAGGGTCCCTTGGGCAGTTTCTCAGGGGTCCAACTTATGTCATCACCCCTCAAGAGCCCTGAGTCTGTCTCAGAGCCCAAACTGAACTGAGGGTGCCTAGGGAAGTTTCTCATGGGTCCAACTTATGTCATCACCCCTCAAGAGCCCTGAGTCTGTCTCAGACCCCAAACTGAACTAAGGGTGCCTGGGGCAGTTTCTCATGGGTCCAACTTATGTCATCACCCCTCAAGAGCCCTGAGTCTGTCTTATAATGGAGATCCAGGAGGTAGAATTCTCCTGGACACCAGAGTCACCTTTTCTGTATTCCTCTCTAATCCTGGTCTTCTATCTCCCAAATCTGTAACTATACAAGGATGTCTGGAAATCCACAGCCCTTAAACTTCAATTGGGAAGACTGGCTGTTCTCTCATGCTTTCCTAATCATGCCTAAAAGTCCTATTCCACTTTTGGAAAGGGATCTGCTGAAAAAGAAGGAACACACATTTGTATGAATATGGTTCAGGACCCTATACTATGCCTTCTCTTATTAGAGACAAATATGAACCCAGAAGTATGGGCTACTGAGGGAAAGGAGGGAAGATCAGAATGTGCTCAACCATCCAAATTAAGTTAAAAAAAGAAAACACTATCTATTCCAATCAAATATAATATCCTCTAAAAGCAGAAGCTAAGACTGGGCTAATACTCATATTACATAATGCAAAGCAACAGAAATTATTAATACTATGCAACAGTCCGTAGAACACTCCTATTCTAGGAGTGCCTAAGCCAAACTGAACTTGGAGACTAGTACAAGACCTCCACCTTATAAATGAAGCAGTCATTCCTCTCCATCCTATAATTCCCAATATATACACTTTATTATCTCAAATCCTTGAAAAAACTGCCTGTTTCATAACCCTAGACTTAAAAGATGTATTTTTCTACATTCCCCTTTAAGTATTTCCAATACCTTTTTGATTTTTAAGACCCCTCTGACTCCAACACCCATCTCACATGGACTGTGTTACCTCAGGGATTTATGGACAGCCTTCACTTGTTTGGACAAGCCCTAGTCCAAGACTTGAGTCATTTCTCATACCTGATAGTGACTTTTATCTAGTATACAGATGACCTTTTGGGAACACCAGATGCAAAGGAATGCCACAAAGCTACCTAAGCTTTATTAAACTTTCTGGCTAACTGTGGGTATAACATTTCCAAAGCTTAAGCTCAGTTATGTGTGCCTGAAGTGCACTATTTGAGTCTTCAACTTTCACAGTGGAAGAGAGCTTCAAGCAAAGAAAGAATAGAACCAATATTGGCTCACCCGAAACCTTGACCTCTCAGACAGCTTTGAAGCTTCTTAGGAATTAGAGGCTTTTGCAGACTCTGGATTCCTGAATATAGTGAAATAGCCAGACCACTCTATTTTTTAGTAACAAATACTCAAAAAGAGTGCCTGGTCACTCTAGAATAGGAACCAAAAGTAGACAAAGCATTCCAACAGTTGAAAAATGCTCTTTTACAGGTTCCTCTTTAAGTCTTTCTACTTCACAACAATTTAATCTGTATGGTACAGAGCAGAGCAAACTGCAATTGCCCTAAGAGTCTTGAATTAACACCAGGGGCTAATTTTACAACCTGTAGCTTACAACTTGAGGTTGTAAAGAAATTAATACCCTGGCCAGAGATAGCCACACTGTCTGCAAGTTGTAGCAGCTTTAGCTCTGTTAACCCAGGGACAACTAAGCTAACTTCAGGAAGAAATCTGGTTATTTGTAATTCTCATGGAAACTTTATATCAGTTTTTTCATTTTGGCAGAGAGTATCTATCAATTGGCTAAAGCACTCTTTAAAGGAAAAAACTTATTTAAAACCTTAAAATGGATAATAAGGACTTGTGATGTATGCCAGAGAAACAATCCCTCAAACCACCATCTAGTTCCCCCAGGTGAATACAAAGACAAGGTAAATATTCAGGTGAAGATTGACAAATGGATTTTACTCATCTCCATCTATTGTACATGGTAAACAATATTTGCTGGTATTTGTAGATACTTTTGCTAATTTGGTTGAAGCATTCCCTTGCAGAACAAAAAATGCTCAGGAAGTTGTAAAGGCTTTAGTACATGTAATGATCCCTAGGTTTGGACTTTCTTAGAGTTTACAAAGTCATAATGGATCTGCCTTCAGAGCAGCTGTTACACAGCTAATATCTAAATCCCTAGGCATAACACATTCTCTACACTGTTCTTGGTGGACTCAATCCTCTGAGATGGTAAAAAAAAAAAAAAAAAGAATGATAAAATTGGAGGACAGTTACCATAACTAACTCAAGAGACACATCTCCCTTGGATTAAATTACTTTATGTTACTTTCCTTAGAATAAGAAATTTACCTCAAAGGCTCCACTGTAGTCCATTAGAGTTATTATATGGAAGTTCCTTCCTGACTAATGATGTATTATTAGATCAAGAAATGACAAAATTAGTAAAATACATTACTTCTTTGGCTAAATTTTAACAAATCCTTAAAAATCTCCCAACTATATTTTCCCATTTGACACTGAAAAGGCTTGTCTCTCCTGGAGTCTGGTTATGATCAAAACTTTTCCCTCCAATACATCTTCCTTGACCCCAAGTTGAGAGGATCCTTTTCCAGTAATTTTGTCTTTTCCTACAGGTGATGAGTTATAGAAATAGATTCCTGATTACAACATTCACTAGGAAAATCCTGGAACTCACTACTCCCTACAGAAGCAGACCATGAAGAAAACCACTGTCTACCTACACTTATAAGCCTAAGGAAAATTTGAAGTTATTATTTAGAAACCAGCAAGTAAAGTGTTAATGTAGTTTTCTTTCAAAATAACTTGCTATGTTATTTCCAACCTGGTACCCATGACACTGTAATTAACGCCCTCCTCTCACTCTTCTACCCTTACCTTTTAATGTGCTAAACAGATTTGTGTCATCCAGACACAATGTCATCAGACCACAATGGTAACAATGGTACCAGTTCAGATAATACCATCAGACACATTGGAACAATGGTTCCAATGTCCAGATAATGTCATCAGACCACAATGGTAACAATGGTTCCAGTCCAAGACCTGATTCCAGTAAGGACCCCTGGATTGCCCTCCTCTAAAGAATCCTAACTGCACCCTTTTATCATTGCCCAATCCAACAGGAATTACTTAAGATCAAGTTGGTGCCCTTTTTCCCTAAACAGCAATTAGGGCTTCCACTCAGACAGGAACAATTGACACAGGGTTTCCCCATTCAGGGTTTCCCCCTCCCCTTCCTAGACTTGGGCAATTTAATGTAATCCAGGGCTCTTCTGAGTGGACACCAGGTGGTTCTGCCCTGAACTGGAGGGATTGCATTCATTTGTTAATATACTCTTCAACATTGAAGTCTGCCAAGTCTTGGCCAAATGTCATTCTCAAGACCTCCCTTTTTAATGAAACAATATATAACCCCTAGAAAAAAGACCTGTGTGAGACTTTCCCATTTGGGTCTTTTCCTCTGCCAGAGTTCTAGTGCTTTTTCCTCCTTCTGTATTCCTTTCTACCTGATAAATCCTATCTTACCACTGATCTGTGGTCCATGGATTCATTCTTCAGTCTCCAAAACCTAGGACCTACTGCAGAAAGAAATTCTCCCAACAATTACTTTTAAAAGTACAATATACTTGTTTCTAAAAATTTTCTAATACTTATTTTTGTAACCATTCTCATAAAAGCCAGAAAACTTAACACTTATGTAAATGTATTTAATACTGTCACATCTAAGCTACAACAGTTATATGAACTTTATTATTGTAAACTTAAAAGACAATGTTATGCTCTTTACATAAAATAGTCATATTCATTTAAAATAAATTAAACAAAAATAGTCTTTAACAAAACATGCATAAGTTATTAGTTCTTCAGTCTTCCTCCAAATTCTTATTTTTCTCAGCTATCATTTCCATTCAAGTTGAAAACAGTTAATATTTTTTTTAGTGTAGCTCTGCTTGCAACAGATCTTCAGTTTTCTTTTTAGTGACAAAGCATTTATTTTCTTATATTTTTCTAGAATGTCTTCATGGAATTTACAGTTTTTTTTTTCCTTTAAGTCTTTAAAAATATTGTTCCAAGTTTTATCCCTTCCAAAATTTCCAGATGAACAGTTTATTGGTAATAAAAATTATCATTCTCTAGACTGAAAAATATTGTTTTTCTGATTCTTTTCAAAATTATCTCATTATTTTATCCTTCAGAAAATTACTAATAAGGTTCCTAATCATGGTTTCATCATGTATTTTTCCCATCATAAATTCACGGAACTTAAATCTAACAGATTATGACATCACACATGGAAAATTTTCAGCTGTTATTTGTATTCTTGTCAGCTATTTGAATGGTATTGCTACATACAATGGGAAAACTAAATGCCAGATTCACCCAGCTATAAGTCAATCAAAGATATTATGATGGTATCTTGAAAATAGATCAAGATTAAAGAAAAGAAAGTAAATACATAAAATCTTTTACCAAAAAAAAAAAAAAACATATTGAAGAAAAGAAAAAGTGAGAGTGGTCACGGAAATCATGAATGGAAATAAAAACAGTTTTCTAAAGGGAAGTAAAAAAGAATACTCAAAGAGTCCGAGAGACTATTTAAATATATGGATATAATGAGTAACAAAAAGAGCTAAAAGTAGGACCCCATAACTCCTAGTCCAGATAAAAAAGAAGAAATCAAATACACTATTCTTAAAAGAAATGTAGGAAAGAATGTTAAAATATTTGTCATCTAGACTACTAGTTTCTTTATTCCACTTTACTTTCAATCACAAAATGCTGACACTGTTGTACTTAATCTGAAAAACCAAAACTGTTTTTACAAATATATATCAATTGAAAATGTCTATATTCAAAATACATAAATGTGAGAATTTCATTGCCTTTGATTTTTTTTAACAGCTTAAGAATAGCTCAGGGTTTGTTTCCTTTCAGGAAAAGAAAGGGAAGTGTGGCTGAGATTTTACTTCATTAAATCCTTGGTTCCAAGTAGTTATTTGATTGCCAAGAAAATTATCTCATTTTTCTTTCTCATAACTTTCTGCTTTCCTCTCTGTTTTCTCTATGAACATTTTAATCATAGGAATCTTTTCTGTTTATTTTTCTGATAGACATTTTAGATGCATATTTTACCTACATCAATTGAGTAAGCTTTTATCTTATTAGTAAAAGAAAATCATTTAAAAAATTCTCAAACATTTATTTATGGAAAATTCTCTTTGTAGGGAGTTTATATAAGTTGGGCATTTGTTATTTTATTTCACAAGATGAGTTTGCCGTGGTATGGTCATATTAATAGTTACAAAGAAAAACATGAATGATTCTTTGAACTTCCAAGTGAGTCAGGTAATTTGCATAAACAAAAATGATTCCCAGGGTTTCACTCCATTTTATAGAAATGATAGACATTCTAGACAAAGATTATTAAAATAAATTAAACACAAATTTTAGAAAAAACACTTGGGTCTTCTGCTGTGGTAATAATCATGTGCTAGAGTTCTGAGTCCATCTTATCTCAGGATATACAATAATAATAAAAATGAGGTTTTCCTTACTATTCCCGTGCACATATAATATTTTTTTCCTTTATAACCTTGAAATTATTTTCTAATATAGGATATTGACATTTGACTTTGTTGCTTAGAGGTTCTTCTACTTGTGAATATGCATGTATATGTGAGCTTGTGTGTATAATGTTCTCTTTATTTTTTTAAGATTAATGAACATAATTATTGAGAAATATGTTCTTTTGGAGTTTGTTTTTGCTTTTTCTTTGTTTTAAGTTTTGAAGCTATGCACATTTATGTTAAGGAAAATACTACTAGTTACTTTTTAGAATAAAGATTTGTTGCAATACGATTAAGCTCTATGTGGCATATTAGTGAAAGAAATTCTGTAAGCACGCACCTGCATAAATTACCAAGGAGAATGCTAGAAATTAATTGGCACCAGCCAATGAAGGTTTTTATTTTCAAAATTCTTCATAGTTTCCTGAATGGATCTTTATATTCACAGAATCTGACTACCACTAGCACTGGTTTTAGGGAACAACAAACATTATGAAAAGCCTAACCGTCACACTATTTACAAAGCAAATATGAAAATGATGTGAGATCTGTCAACGTACAAAGCACAGATGATGACTGAGTGCCAAAATTTTAACTGACCCTTTTCAGTTAATCATGCATAATTTAACATGTCAGTCAACTGAGGCTCAATAGGAAACAGAAAACTTGCGGGAGGTAATTGGAAACAAACCTCTTGGCGCCAGTATTAACAATAGGTAAACCACCACACAGCAGGCAAACATTTTAGATGACTTTTCTGGTGTTGGACTTAGATTAGAAATTCTGTCTTTTTTCTTTCCCAAAGTGACCTAGAATTCAAAGAATATAATGTAATTTTTATACCATTTGATGAAAGTTAGCTGCTCAAGATTGAAGTATTTTTGTAATAACCAAAACTGGATATATATGAAAGAAATACTTTAAAAAGATTGATTTTTTTTAAGTACATAAACCCTTATTGATGAAAATTTTAATAGATATATGTGAAGGGAAAACTTAGGATATCTGTTGGCATAAATAATAATTCCTTTATTAACAATTGTTATTACTTCTTGTTTCAAGTAATATTATACAAATAATTTTAAAGGTAAGAAAGTTAGATGTGGACATTGTAGTGAATATAATGGTCACTTAAAAATTTAATCCACAAAAGTGCTTTTATACCTTTTTGATCCAATTTCCCTGTTCTATTCACTGCTATGTGAAATTGGCAGATAGTACCTGTCATATTTTTATTTTAGTATTTACTATAAAAGGTGAGATAAAGCAGGGATATATGCGTGCATTTGTATAATTTTCTGTAAAGATATTAAAACAAAGAACAAGAGACCACAATGTTAACAACTACAATTAAGTGATAAAAAAAATTAAGGATCTAGAAATACTGAAGTGGATTTCTAAAAATCATAGAAAAGTGCTCTACCAGCCCTATAAGATGAAGGTGTTAGCTAAAAGCAGTACAAAGCTATAGTGTGAGAAGTTTTCATAGGTTCGGGGAAAACCTAAAATACCCAGAGCACTGAAGTCATGAATTTCTCCCTCACCCCAAATCTAGAATATGTGATTGAGGCTGTTGGGTTGGGATTGGATAACCAACAGGATCCTCTTTTCATGTCATCATTCAAGAGTAACTTCAAACCTGCCTATCATCAAAGGGTTATAAATAACAGGTGTAAATAGCAATTCTAGAACAATATTAAATTCCCTTTCCTTCAACCCATGCTTATCTTGGTACACTTCATGTTTTCTGTATTTACTATGTTGATATACCTTTTCAATTATGATAACATACAAAAGAAATAATTAGCATCCTCTTTTCCTACAAACATGGATGCCAAATAAAAAGCTGAACAATAAAAATGACAAACTATTTGAGTTCAGAGAAGCAATCTAATATCGAAAGTATTGAAATTCAGAGATTTGTAGTAGAATATCATGACTTGATGCTTTGTCAAATTATCCTAGAAATAGTGAAAATAAAATGCTAAGAAGTGAGAGTTTTATTTTTTGAGCTGAGAATTTTGAAAATATAAGACTAAATTTCATTTTCTAAGAGAAAAAAACATATCAGGAGAGTATGCATGATGAATTTCAAACCACGAATGCAAACATGCACTAGAGCTGTCATCTCTGACCTCCAGCAGCTTTAATAGAGCTTCTACCCTCTGCTTTAAAATTATAGGTACTATTTTACTTTATTGGAACATCTGTAACTATTGTAGCAAAAATACTATAAATATTGACTTAGATCTGGCTTCTAATACACATCATGAAAATGTTTAGTTAAAGTGAAAGGGTTGAGGAAGATAAGAATCAAGAGTAAAAACAGGCAGGTGGAAGAGAACCAAAGTCCAAATTATTTTCCTACCTAATTTTATGGTAAGCTTAGCCTGTTTATTGACTGAAGCAGAATTGACTAAAGACAATATGGTCACATTGCCTAATGATCCTGAAGATTTTTTTGTATGTATTTCTAATCACGAATTTTTTCTCTGTTGGAAATTAAAATTAGAATTGGTCTTCCTTTTCTAATCAAGTCCTTTCTGTGTTTTTCATATGCAGAGATGGATTCAGTACATTTCACAAAATAGGAACTAAACATGGTTATTGATCAAGCAGAAATGAAACTCTTATAAAAATGTGTAAAAGTAAATTAAGAAAGACACTGATAAGTTTTGCCAACAGAACTTAGTTATATGTTCATGTATGGATTCTAAACTTACACATGCATTGTTTTCACTTAAGAGCAGCCTTGAAAAATTGTGTTAGCATAAGCATTGTCCATCCCCTATGTTATTTGTGAGGCTCTCCTCTTTTCCTTCATAAATAAACATGGAGGCCTCATGTTTGAGCAGTTTGGAATCACTGATTTACCACATGGATCAGAACAGTCCTGAAATACTGCACAATCTTCACCAGATACACATAAGAAAAAACAGACTTCTGTAAATGTTAAGTCAGTAATTGTAGGGTTCTTTATTACTATATCATAGTTTACAACATGCCAATACGAGTGATGATAACCAAACTTTCCAGTTGCCTAACAAAAGCAAGTGAAAACTGGTAAGAGTTTATCCTAGGCAGATTAAAAATTTCCTTGGGGAGTGGATTTGGAAATAGGTGGGAATTCAAAACACAGTCTAGGATTGCATACATCCCACCTACTACTAGATTATAGATCCCTCGTTGGCCAAGGTATAAATTAACCACCTCTGGAAGCGTCCTGCTCTAAATAGAGAAACAAAAAAACAGAATCCTGGACACAACTCATAATACCCACGAGGAGCTGATCTTTAGCTTATTGTATACTTTCTAACGGAAACTATAATCACTACCAAGATTAAAAAGGGGACCCAGAGGATCTACAGTTAATTAGCTAATGCAAGATTTTACAAAGACATTCTAAGGAACAAATAGTAAGATGCCTCCATAAGGAATCTATAGACAAATACATCTGAGAAATCATAAAAATTCATAAAGCACATGAGCATATTAAATTCCCCAGTTAAAGACATCTGTCCTACTTTATTAAATATAAATTATTATATTTTTTCTAAATATATTTGTTGGTCAAATTCTTTGTTCCTATAACCCTTGTTAATATCTTGAGCTCCTGGCATCTCAGAATACTTTTTAGGAACAAAACTAATATCGAGAACTCCCAGAATGATATGCTGGTAACTATGGCTGGAGAAAAACACTGTCAAAGGGAAATATGTTACATGAAAAGAGGAGAAATCAGAACAGCAAGGTCACTTCATACCTGTCACCTAGTTGCATCAGTCCCCCCCACCCCGACAGCAGAAACCACACAACTGGCATAATCCTAACAGCAGTGGAGTTGCAATTGTTCGTGTATGATATCATCATGTTCTGAATTCCAGTATTCTACCTTCCCATGCAAAAAAATATGGCATAAAGTGTGGTCATTACAAACCCTTAGTAATTTTAGGGTTAAGTTATCTGTTTTATCTGATACGAATATCTCCTGTTGACACTTTTTTCTTTCTTTTAAATTTCCATTTGCTACGTGGAGGTCAACTCTCTTTGAAGTAGAAACTAGACATGAACCATTTTTGACTGTGCACAGGCTTCTTTTGGGTGTCTCACGACAATAGCCAGATAAATTTTCTGAATGATAATATGGACATTTAATGGCATTGAGCAACCTTCAAACAAAGCTTAAAATATATATGACAGAGAGAGAAAATAATTCAGTGAGGAAACTAATCACGATGCCCACAGGTGTAGGTTGTGGTTTTTGTGATTGCAATAATGTTCTTTCTAATAAGACAACGATAAATCTAGCCTTGAAATGCTACTAGATATTTTCTGAGTTATTTATAGACAATGAAATGCTATCTCAGAAGGATCCATGGGGTATCTCAGCCTCCATGAGATTCTTGGAAAGGCTCACAGGATAATGATAATATGGTCTTTGTGCAATAATGACAGTGGCAGTTACTTCTCTATTTTAATTACAGACATAGACAGAGATACACATACAAAATGCCAAAAAATAAATAATCATTGTCCCTATGTACATAAAATTTTGAGTGATCTATTTTCTGTATTTTTACATTTTCTAGTTCCCCTTTTTCAAAATAACCACTTCTTTCATCAATGACATAAAATTGAAAAAAAAATATGTAATTAATTTAAACCAAAGAACAGACTACAAAAATTCAGAGTTGTCTGATAAAGTTAGACACCAATCTTAGGACAGACAGATCCAAACAATATCATCATGTTATTTAGTGTATTGAAATAAAGACATGCTATTTATCATTGGGGAATAAATAGCTTTGCCTGTGACCCTTCTACCTTCTAAAATATAAGCTTGTTTTTTCTCAGGTTACTACATAATGAATCTCAAACATAGTTACCACTAATAACTGTTTAGGACTATTTCCTGTTTCCTTGGCTATTTCAAATGTGCTTAGCCCTTTATAAACCTCTTTGCTTTCAGTGGACTGTGTTATTGCCAAAACCATCAGGCTTCTTCCTCAAGAATCATTGTGCAGCCCTGGGCATTAGTCAATGCAGAACGTGAGGGCTGCTTTAGGTTAACAATCTCCCTTGAAGACGCCGTAGGTCACGTGTCATCCACTATTGAGAAGATCCCATTTTAGTCAAGACAGTAAGTTGGAAAGTCCCAGCTGAAATTGATGATGAAAGTGTATTAGTTTAGTAGAATGCCAATCAAATGATGTGCTCGTGATGAGCTAGAGAGGCAAATGAGGAGAGTGAGCACATCCTTGGCATGCTAACAGATAGCATATTGTCCTCTGGCTTCCAGCTCATACTTTCTACTCAAAATAAAATTCTCAAGACAATTCCGCAGTTGTGATGCACTGTGAACCCAGTGGCAATGGAGTCACAGGCATTACAATCCAGCTTTATGGGGCTAGTCTGTAAGAGAGGGTGAATGACAGGGAGCCAAACCACGTCGTGACTGATAAGTCGAAGCAGGGTGACTCCAAACAAGTCAGGCAGAGAAAATATCACAAAACCTCATTATTTGGCAAGTTGAAGCACTGTGAGACATTGCTGATGGCTGAGAAGTGACAGCAGGGAAAAGGGAAAAAAAAAAAAAAAGACCTACAGTCCCATGTAAGCTACTGAATAGGGAAAGCTCAATTTGTGCAAAAATGTCATGAAGTCCTTGGGGGCAGAGGCAAAACCCTGCACGATGACAAGACCTGCTAGCCGTGGTCATAGCCTGTGACAGTTCACAAGAATTCTCCTCCATGGATTGCATTGCTAGTAAGAAGTTTATGTTTTCCACCAAGCTTATAGAAAAAATAAAAATAAAAAACATCAACATCAAATCTTTGGAAAGAAAGACACCTAAAAACGTTTATCTTTTGCTGAGTCACATAGATTAGTACTGAATTACAGAGTGATCATTTCAATTGTAAATTATAATTTGTTTAGTGTATTCGCTGTGTTATAATTATGCACAGTTAGTTAGATTTAACACCTTTAATTGTTTAAATATGTAAATGTATTCATTCATTTTCTGTCCAGGCACACTGCTAAGAGACGTTTTAAACCAGCTGTACAATTATTAAGAGTTAAATCAAAGGAGAAAAGAAACCTTTTACATACCTGTGCTGATTTTATTCCTCTCTTCCCTGAAGTCCGCACACAGTTGCTGGGATAACACATCCCTGTCACTGACAATATTTTTAACAATCTCTCAGAAGTGACCTTTCCTGATGATCTGTCTCCAAGAACATTTTCCTTCAGGGCTTGCTACAATGGCCAATAAGACACCCTTGATCCATTGATATATTTAGAAAGATGAGCGGACAGAGCTTACCAAATAACCGGAGCTGGGGCAAAGGAAAAAGGAGCAATATTAAAAAAAAGAAGGAAAGAAAACTCCAAGATGCTGTGCTTGGGCAAATGTGTAGATGTCATATCCAAATACAAATGCTTAGTTGCTGTAATGCATCATTTCAACACAAAATACCGAGAGCCTGTTCCTTCCCATCACCAGCTTGCTACCGCAGAGATAATTTGTTTCAAAATCTGGTCTTCTATGTTACCACATGATGTATGAAAATCTCTTTTGATGGTCTAAAGTTACTGTGAAATACTGTGTCACACATGGTACAAAGTGAAGCACTTCAGGTACACACTGTCAAAGAGTCTCTATGTTAATTTTGTGCATTGTGTATCTCTACAGAAGGAATATTGGATGGCAACATCCTAATCTATCTAAAATTTATTTATTGGAGAACTTCTCTATGAAATTTTTTGACAAATTGAAATTGCAGTGAAACAGGCTTCAATCAAGCATTTTCTGTTTCGTAATGGAGAAGTTCCATTTATCTGACATGTTTATCTCTCTTTATCTAGACTTCATGTTGTGTTAAGAGATACGTGAGATGTTGCCCATCTGGATAACGCTGGGGCCTAACACAGTATTTGACATGGTAGAAACCATGTAGAATTAATAAATGTTATGATGATTGATGATTGTGTTATAATAATTCTATTATTCTATTGGCAAATCTCTTAACTTCAAGTGATGTAATTTTTTTCCATTTCTATTGATTTGAGCATGATTTGATAAATCTTAGAAACAACAGGAACATATAGAGCCAGCTGGTAGAAATCTGTATAATATTCTCTGAAATCTTTGACTCTTTTTTTTTTTTTTTTTGTAGAGACAGACTCTTGGTAGAGTACCATAGAGTCACACAGCTCACAGCAACCTCCAGCTCCTGGGCTTAAGCAATTCTCTTGCCTCAGCCTCCTGAGTAGCTGAGACTACAGGTGTGTGCCAACCACAGTGCCCACCACAATGCCTGGCTTTTTTTTGGTTGCAGTTTGGCTGGTACTGGCTTTGAACCCACCACCCTCAGTATATGGGGCCAGGGCCCTACTCACTGAGCCACAGGTGCTGCCCAAAATGTTTGACTCTTGCGTTATCATCTATACATACCACTTGAAAAATAATTTGCCTAGATTCACTATCCCCAATTGTGATATTCATGCCTGGTGAAAGCACACACACTTTCCTTGGTAAGATTGCTTAATAAATTACAAGAAGTCCAGGGTGGTAACAGCTTTCAGGGCATCCACAGATGACATGTACCCTTGTACAATACCCTGCTTTTGAATGTGAACAGAACCTGTGATATGTTTCTGTCCAAGAGAAGATGGTAAAGGTGATTATGCTATGTTATAATTATAATGAAGAGGTTTTGCTAATATAAATAAGGATGCCAATCAGTTGATGCTGAATTAATTAAAAAAGGAGATTATCCTACATAGGGCTGACCAGATCATATGAGCCCTTTGCAAAAGGAATTCATGGTCTTCCCTGAAGGCAGAGACTCAAAGAAGCAGAAACTCTTTCTCTTCATTCCTAGCTTTGAAGGAGTAGGACAACACAAATTGTGCAACCAAACAAAACACATTCTTGCAGCAACCTGGGGAAATTTGGAAGTGAATCCTTCTCAAGTTTAGCTTCCAGATGAGAATACAGCCCAACTGACACCTTGATTTCAGCCCTCAGAGGCCCTGAGTGGAGAACTCAGCTGTAGATGATAAGTGCCCTGATGTCTGACTATGGAAAATGTCAGATAATAAATAGTGATCAGTTTAAGATGCTAAATGTGTGGTAATTTTTTACACAGCATATAAAACTGATGCATCCATTCAAAATTAAGTTTCCAAAAAGAGTTATTTGATTTTTGTGTAAGTATCCCCCAAATAGTACATGAGGCATAAATGTTTGTTTTTTATCTGAAATGTGAAGTTAGGGGATATGCTGAGGTTTATTGTTTCCCCACTTATTTATCTATTTATTATTTTTAATTCTGGAAGCCTACTCCTAGAAAATCCTACTCACAACATTGGCCATGTCTCTAGAGCTTTGCATATGAAAGCTTATTTTTTAAAAGTGTGACAGTCTCAAAACACATTCTGGAAGTAAAATGGAGGTATCTGAGTAAGGAATGTTAAAATTTTTTAGTGTTTTAAAAATCTGTTTTTTCTTTCCGATTTCTATGTTAGCCACACATGTGGATAGAAATAATTCAAAACACACTGTCATTTTCAAACACACACACACACGTTAAAACTCACTCCTGAAACCACATGCTATTCATAGCTTGTTTTCATCTGGTTAAGGAATGTTTATTAAAGATTTTTCTTTTTTAAATCAAAACTAGAAAAATGAAAATATTTTTAAATCACATATATTTTTAACTTCCAAATTTCTCTTTATATCAAAAGAATGTACATAAACTAGTTGTAAAATAATCAACACCAGATATTTGGAGTATAATCATAATTTCTCCAAACGTGTTACCTGCCATAAATTTCCTTAGAAGTTGTGAGAATTTCTCTTTAATGAGGCTATTGCATTAGCGTTCAGATGGCCTTTAAAGATAAAAGTGTTTTAAATGAAAAGAGTCCAAGTTTTGATGTCTGTGATTTTCTGGTTTTAATCTCTGTTAAACCCCTTATTATGAACTCTTTGCCTCTAGATGAGGTATTTGGTATTTCTGAGGCTCACATTCCTCATCTGTATTACATGAAGTGTGCTATGTACCTAGCCATGTGGGTGTGATACTTAATGGCAATTACAAATTAATGGCAAGAATTTAAAAATACTAATGTATTTAATTTTCATATCAACCACTTATTATACATAAGAAAATCGAGGCTCAGGGATATTAATTAACCTGTCTAAAAATCATACAGTAATAGTATCAACACAGGGAAAGAAACCTGGGTTTGCTCCTTAAACTCAATTACTACAATAGTTTTAAATACAGCTCATTTTTTATGCATTCAAGAGTTTAGGTAACACATCTGGCGGAACTATGGTTGTTAGGAAGAGACAAGGAGATAAGTGCCAAGGGATGACAGGATGGTGTCAAAAGCTTTCACCTACCATTTCTTTTTATCTTCCAAAAAATACTATTAGACAAGTAGGGAAGATATTGTTATCTTCATTAAAAAAAAACCAAAAAATTAAAATTTGGAAAGGTTAAGTAACTTGTGAACTGCCACTTGATCCCTTAGCTTCACATAAATTATTTTTTAATAAATTTTTATCTCAGTTGCATCAGCTCAAAACATCTCAGTAGAGGAATACCGACTAATTATTTATAAAGCCCTTTTCATTCTGTGAAGGTATTTAAGAGGAAGAAAGTTGCAAACAAAATTACACACATACAAATTGTCATTCATAAAGTTTCCTGGATTACTAGGAGTTCATAGAGAGAGTGCAAAGGGCTAGTTTGCCTTCTCTACATTTTAATCCAAACTACACAGCAACTATTATTTTCCCCCATTTTCCTCTGCATTCAAATGTGAAGAAAAGTATCTCCAAGTTGAAAATAGCTTATATCCTGTACTTCATCAGGGAATGAGTGCTGATCTTGGGCTCTCTGTACATTCTGACTATGAGAGCTCAGACATCCAGCTGTCACAAAGGAAGTGGGAAGGAGCGAGGGAGATTTTTTATGTTGCAATATGAACTCATCTTTTCAATGTAAGGGTTTGCTAATGCCAAATAGGAAGCATGAATTTGTTTTCAGGTATGTGAAAGGAAATCATTATATATATTTCCAATTAATTATATGACTTCCCTCTCCTTTAAATATTTCAAATTGTATATAAAACCAGCACATTGTACCCCATACATGCATCATTGTACACAGCTATGATTTAATTTAAAAAATTTTAAGAAAGATGATAAAATTATTTTATCCTATAGACGGACTTTGCTGTCTACAGTCAAGATCAGTCTAGAGTCCCATTGGGTTACAGGATTAGATCACCTCTTCTTTTTTCCATTTTTTTAGGGACCTATTGAAAACCTTTCACTCTATCTCAGTAGTTCATTCTTTGCTATGTAAATTATTCCACGGTTACTATGACTACAAAGAGATTTGCTTTACCAAATGTAAGGTACCTATTCTGCACAGTAATGAATGCCCCTGGACACTCACTTAAATGTCATTGTCACCTGGATGTTCTCATGAGATAGGCAAAAGTTCACAGTAAGTAAAACCACTTCTGCCAGGTCATCTTACTTTTTTGACTGGAAGTCATTTTTGTTTGTTTGTTTTTTACACATTAGGAATTTTGGCTTTTTGTTTTCCTTTGTATTATATCCCTTAGTCCCATACATATGAAAAAAGTTGTGCGACTTACAATGCCACACAATTGATTTTTAATTTAAAAAAAAAAAAAAACTTCTACCTAAACCACTAAGATTAACTTACACCCAGCTACTGCATCGTTTACATTTTGATTCGTTTTATATACCATTTAGCAGGTCGGTTTGAATTTTGGATCTGCCTAGCAATAATTAGGAAATATTTTAAAATTTCTATGCAGCTACATATAAATGTGTAAATGAACATATTCCTATTTTTATTATACAGTTTTGCATTTCTACATTCAGTTTTATTAATGTTGCCAACAATCTTTAGTTTCCTGCGAGATGAACTGATTTGAGCAGTTCTAGGTTCACATGAGTTTCAATGACTTTTTTATTTGTAGTATTCCTCTCAAAGGACTTTTCAATTATCTTTCCTTTAGTTCTTTAGTCTTCCTTAAAACTTTACATATGATTCAATTGCCTCAGATTCTAGGAAAGATTTATAATATTGCCCTCCCATAGGAAAGCAAACAACCACATTTAAATATTCTATGTGCATTTTTCATAGGAAGCAAAGGTACTAGGGAATGGAATTTTGTCATTAATATCCTTGACAGAATAAATTATCCCCAAAGGTCAAGTTATTCTCTTTTACATGCAGAATATAAATTTAGCATAATAATCATGTGTTTTGACAACGTAAGAGTTGGACTCATCTTCTGATAACAGCTATGAATATTTATCTTTTTTCCCCATATTGTAAATATTTGTTCCACATAGGTGGTTAAATGTTAAGAAGAACACACCAGAAGTTTAAATTAGGCAAAACTGAGGCCAATTAATATCCAGAAAGGTAGAGTAGGTTATTCTAGTTTTCCGAGGAAAGCTTTTAATTTCTTATTATTTTTTCAAAGAAAGGTACTTTTTCAACTTCATGTGCTTCCACTGTCAATATAGTACTTGCTCTGAGTCAACCACGTTGGACATATTCATGTACTTAACCCATATAACACCTCCGCAATGGAGGGAACTGCATCACGAAAATATAATAGATATTTCTTACCCTCGAGAAATACTTACATGACTTTAAGGTGGAGCTTAATGGAATGTAAATGAGGAAGAGAAATTAAATTATATTTCCTAGAATTCTCTACTTCAGCATTTCCAAAGTTTTATTCTAAATTTTATATTTTTAAAAGGCTTGAACATACACATATGCACACACATGACATTGATTTAGTTACTTTGTAGAGCAGTATTCATAATATGTTTTGATTATTTAATAAAGGCCTATTTCTTTCATATAGCAGCAAATAATGTGTAATGAGACATTGATATTCACTTCAGTACAGTCTGGCTGGGTAATACCACTCAGCTCTCATCTCCACAGCCCTCGCCTCCATGCACCAAATACTAGTACTGACCCACACAGATTGCCATCTCATTTATAAATTGGAGCCCAGATGTCAGGCTACATCTGCACGCATGGATACAACTTACACCGGGGTGAGGAAAACTCCTCTGCCTGCCTCTGAAGGAAGCTTGCTTACCTTCTGTAGGGAGGATTCATCTGATGACATCCTAAATTATCTCAGATATGTTCAACTTGACCATAGATTTTCAGTTTATTCAAAAAAATAGAAACAAAGGACGGTTTTTGGAAATTCAATTTGTTCTTCAATCAGCAAAGGTACAGGAATGTCCAAACAAGTCATTGAGGTAGGAACATTACCTGCTTCTTTCTAGCACATACCTACCAAACACAGAACCACAACCTTAGGAGTAGAAGGACTTCCCCACCAGGGAAGCAATTTGCTCATACGGCAGAGTGATGCGTGTCTAGGTCTGAATCCTAAAATTGGACTGCCTTTCTTTATCATCTTCAGGGACGTACAAGGGAGTCTCTTCATTTATGCTACATATATTCTGTCTAATATATGTAAGATATTGTTTGACAAGTAAGAATAAATGAACTTTTAATACTCCTGTCATATAACAGCGAAGAATATGCTTCAAAACTGTTTAACCATGCAATGTTCACATATAAGAAATGACTTCACAGGAGTGGTGGAATTTGTAGTAAAGCTAATCTGACCATCAAAAGAGCAATAATGCAGAATTGCATTCCTGTAACTTACTAGCTTGAACTGGGTAGTGCACTGCATTTTATTAGGGATGGCAGTCCTTAATAGGCATTTTATCTAATGAGACCATCTGCCAATACCTTACTAAGCATTCACTACTTTTCTGAGTGTTAAAAAAAATAAAAAGTACATCAGTGCGATTTTTTTTCCTGCTGTGCACAGCTTGTTTCTTTAAAGCTAGGGAATTTCAGAGGTTTGACCTATTTCAGAAAATTATTCTCTAGTCTCAGCTCTTTGACTGAGTCCCTGTTTAAATTCCCATCAAACTAATTCTGGGAAGAATTGAGTGACCTTTGACATTAATGAAATAATCTTTGAAGCAAAAGAACATAATTCCATTCACTAAATTATAACCAATTATATTTAGACCTCTGACCCAGCTCGTGACCTTGACATCAAGCAAGACAGAGGCCTAGAATCAGCTCCTGATCATGGCGTGCATTTTGAAAATTTTATGGTGGACTAATTGGTGGTACACTGACTTAACTCCCAGAACTGAAAAATAAAGTAGCATTAAAATAGTTTACAAAAAATTTATCTTTAAAAAAATACAAGAGTTAAAAAGATGGTATAAATTTATAATATACATTTCACATAAAGACAGCTAATAATTACATTACCACTGTTACTAGTAAAAATAAGGAAATTTTCTTTACAGTTTTCATTTTTGTTATTAATTGAAGTCAAACTTATTTTATTTCTTAATTGATATCTTGTAACTACAACAGAAATTTAAGTATACTCATGCATCTTATGATGATCCTTTGCCTGAGGAGAGACCACACGTACAAGAGTGGTCCCATAAAATTATAACAGAGCTGAAAAATTATCTGTTGTATTCAGTATCTGAACATGCTGTACTGTTTGTAGGTTAGAAGCAACATCCAATCCCACATTGCCCAGATGTGTGTGGCCTCCATCATCTAACTTCTACCCTCTATGATGCTCACACACTGACAGCATCACTGAGACATTTTTCATGTGCCTCCATTGTTAAGGACTGGATTCCTGTGTGTGTCATGATCCGTTTGTTATAGTCCATTTATTGTAACAAAATACCACATGTGGGGTAATTTATGAACAATAAAAATTTATTTCTTAGAATCTGAAAGCTGGAAAGTCCAAGAGCAGAGCACTGTCCTTGGTGCCTGGTGAGGAGAGTTCCCCTTTTCCAAGATTGCTCCTTGTCACCTTGTCTCTGCATCCTCATAAGGCGGAAGGCAGAAGGGCAGGAGAGCTCTCCATTCACTTCCAGCCTTAATCCCATTCATGAGGGCAAAGCCTTCAACATTTAATCACCTCTGAAAAGGTATCTCTCTTTATACCATTGCCTTGAGAATCATGTTTCAACATGAAATTTGGAGAGGACATTATCACTCCAATAATAGCAATATTTACTATGGAAATTATTTTTTTAAAGTTGCTATTATTTTAGAATGAATTTTATAATTTATCTGCAAAAGGTCTGGAGTAAAGTTTTATTTTTCCTCATCAATAATCTCTTTTCTAACAATTCAGAAGGAAAGGACAAAATTAGAGTATAAATTCAAGTAACAGATTACTGAAGTGAAAAATATTTTCTTGTTCAGGGACAAAAAAATCAAGGTAAAACAAAAACAAAGCGATTCGATAACTTGAAATTGAGGAATACTTTGCATGTGAAGATATTAACATCAATAGAAAGCAGCTTTTAAAATGCTTGCTTATTTTTTGGGATAGTTAAACATTTTTTCTATACCAGAATAGAAATGTTCAATTATTCATGGAACTATGGGTTCCATTCATGATAATTACTATTAAAAGTATTTCATTCATCTAAGCAACTATATCTGTAAGCAGTGAACAGTGAAAGTTGCCAAGGATTCTAGGCTAAGGTCCAATGTATATTTGGATCTGAAATTTTGAGAAACTCCTGGAAACTAGGCCATTCTCATTTCATGTATATTAAAAATAGTTTCCCATAGAGGATCCCAGAACAAGATTTTTTCCCATGAGTTACACTGAAAATGTTTCCCACATGCAAAGTTTATACTTTATCTCAAAAATAAGTAGAATCAAAAACAAGTACAAGTAACCTCATTTGGAAAGGCACATTGATAAATCTGTGAACATGTTCATATTATCTTTATTGTGTTAATGTCTGATGCAAACTATTTATAAAGAAATTATAGCTAAGTTAGAAATTTTATTTTGGAATTAGATCATTTCAATTTATTTTTCATACAAAAACATATGTGCAAGTAATCATAATCATATACATTTAATATATTTTCTATGTAGTACCTTAGGAATGGTGTGTTTATGTAGCCGTATTTTAGATTTATTTAAAATTTACTTATACCATTCTTTAAGATGAAATCAGCTGGTATGATTTCTATTGTAGTATTAAAAATTTTGTGTATATTTTTTATACTTTTGTATTATTTTAATTTTATTATAATTGTATTTTTATAGGTCTATGTTTTTGCGCTACTTAGATCTCCATCCTGAATTTTATTTTCTCCCTTTGTGTTTATCTGTTTCCGTCTGCTAAGTTAGAGCTCTACTTTACCTCCCCAATTTCTGTATCCATAGACCTATGTCAGTTTTATGCCATCTAGAGACTTATTTGATTTACTTTCTTTACTAACTAAAAATGATATTATATCTTAGTTAAGATTTCCTTGAATAAGTGGTGTTTGTAAGTCTAAAGTGTTAATATCGCAGGTACAAAATCAACTATAAAAAGATTTTAATACCACATTAGTGAGATGCAGAGAAAATTTTGATGACCTTAATTATTTGTAAATGTCTAATTAGCAGTGGGCATCGTATAAGTACACCATTGCTTGCTATTCAGTGTTAATGCATTTTTAAAAAAAATAATTATCAAGTATGTATTTTTTTTCCAAGTATATTTCACCTACGCAAATACATATGAAATCTGTCAGCCCACAGGAATAACATTCAAATGGTCAGTGCAGAAAAAGCACTTAAACTCAGTAAGCCCAATAGCTCGCTGGGTTGTGCTATCAAGACGAAATAGAATACATAAGTGTAAATTTTACTAAGATGTGTTCATTCAATACACATTTATTGAACTAATACGTTGATCCTGATACTATTATAGGAGAAAAGGATAGAACAGTAGGTAAATGGTTGTGGTGGGTGCTATGATTAAAGGGAAAAGTAATGACGAGAGGGCAGAGATGAAGAGCAAGTAATTGTGTCTGACGAGGGATGGGGAGAAGGTGCAGCCGCCAAGTTTGTCCACAAGATCTGATATCTCAACTGACAGTTGAATGATGACTAGCTGAAGTTAGCCACAGTTAGTCTAGTAAGATAAAGTAAGAAGGAGAAGATGTTCCAGGTAGTTACCTCATTTACAGTGAAATATAACCCAATGGCTTTTAGGTTAATTTTGCTGTTTGTTAATTGTCAGAATCACATTATATCACATGATAAATCTAGAACTTATGGAGAGGAAAACGTGTATTGATCTAGGTTCACGTAGCTAATGAGAGAGCCTGCATTGATCCTGTTCTGTCTTATTGTAGAGAAGCAAATATTCTTTACAATATTTCGCCAAGATAGATGTACAATCGGGACTAAATAAATACCTGCAACTTGATTTGAAAAACCTAGAATAATGAATCCATTCTTAAAAATTATATCTTGTAAATTTTTGGATTAAAATATTGCCTATGCCAATAATATTAATATTTGTTTGTAGTGATAGATAGGAAGTAAAGCATTATGTGTTTTACCAATATTTATGGAGAAAAAGGTGAATTTTTAATTCTGCCTTATCAATATAACTCCAGAAACTGGAAATTTATATATACAGTCAGACAGACAACTAGATAATTTTATCTATATTTACCTAAGAAGAAATCACTTTTGTTGTTATTCTTGCTACCCCAGAGGAAACTTCTAGGTTTCTTGTCTTTGAAAAAGAAAGACCCAGAAAAAAATTTCAGTATGAGCAGTGATCATCAGTGCCTCTTACAGTCCCAGAAATATGTCCATATCAATAATATACCAGAGATTTTTTCAAAGAACAGTGTTCTGCTTTGCCCTAAATCATACTATAGTAATAAAGAAAATGATCTAAAATGTTGATAAAATATCAAGTCACAAACCCTTATTCTGAATATAATAACACTGATCTTTGGGGAAAGAAATGTTAGGGAAAATTCAGCTTTAGCTTTAATTACCTTATCAAATGTTCATCTTTAAAACATGATTTCAATCCATAATATATTAAGCTTTAACATAATGTGGGACATTTTTCATATAAATACATTAGTGGATGAATTAAACATTGCCTTGGGCTTGAAGTAAACTTTTCATCACATCAATACAAAAACAAAAAAAAAAGAAAGAAAGAAAAACAGAAATATATTTCATCGTGTTTTCAAAAAGCATTTTCTTTTGCCTCTCTGATTATTTTGCTGTTGATAAGGGACTGAACCTTATTGTTCAGTAGGTCTTTAAAGATTGGTAAAATTTTTGTTATGAAGAGAACCAGTTTCTTTAAAGTATGATAAATTGTAAAAAGTATCCTCTGTGTCCCTAAACATCTAAGTCACTTCTTATTTCTCTACTTCTCTGCTACTATACTTACCATCAGTAAGCTTTTTTCTAGTTATGGCCACACAAAATATGAGGAAAGATTATAAAACTCTAATTTTAAATAGTGCCTTTAAAATGCACACATTTTCAGGAAACTGTATTTATGTGTGCGGGTTAGATCACTAGAACTTATTATTTGAATGGGGAAAAAATGTCTTTCACAACTAACTAACATTTCTTAGCAATTATGCTCATAAAATGTCATAAGTTTTGCATTTTCTGAACACTATTAAAACAGGCAGAACTCTAAAAAAAGACTTCAAGAATCTTGTCCTCTGGTGTCCTAATCACTGTGTAATTTCCTCTCTGGAGTGTTGAAGAATCTGTGAATATGATGGGATGCCACACTCATGTTAACATTGCATAGAAAAAGCCAAGGGATGCTGCAGATGTAATTCATGACTCTAATCAGTTGATCTTGACATGATAAAAAAGGGAGACTAGTCTGAGTAGTCCCAGTCAGATTAGGTAAGCAGTGAAAGAAGTCAGTGAGATTTCATGGAAGAAGGATTCTATCATTGGCCTGCGAAGGCAGCTGGGTAACAAGAACATAAATGTAGTCTCTAACAGCTGATAGTAGCTTCTTATGAATAGCCAGCAAGAAAAGAAGGACCTGAGACCTAGAACCACGTGAAACTGAAGACTGCCAACCACTGGTGAACTTGAAAGAGGAGCTGAAGCCTATGGTGGGGATGTAAGTCAAACTCACACCCTGATTCCAGCATGTTGAGACCCTGACTAGTTAAAGCAGTTAACTAGAACTTTGACTCATTACCCATTGAAAATATGATATAACATTTTGTTATGTTAAGCAGCCACTATGATGGTAATTTGTTATGTAGCAATTAGGAACACATACATTAATTATAAAATATCAGGTTTATTATATTGTGACTTCCATAAAGAAATTAATGCTAAATTTAAAAGTAATTTCCTTAACATATATAATCAAGTTTGTTTCAAAGAACAAATTTAAAATTTCATAAGGCAAAATGATTTCCAAGCTTATGATAATATAAATTGCAAGTAAATTATTATTATTATTATTTTTTGAGACAGAGCCTCAAGCTGTCCCCCTGGGTAGAGTGCCATGGCATTACAGCTCACAGCAACCTCCAACTCCTGGGCTGAAGCTAGTCTCTTGCCTCCGCCTCCCAAGTAGCTGGGGCCACAGGCGCCTGCCACGACGCCCGGCTATTTTTTGGTTGCAGCTGTCATTGTTTGGCGGGTCCAGGCTGGGGATTCGAACCCGCCACCTTAGGTGTACGTGGCTGGCGCCTTAGCCAGTTGAGCTATAGGCGCCGAGCCAAGCCGAATTATTTTAATAGTACATGGCATTTGATTATGTTAAAAGTGTAAGATGTGAGAAATTGTAAAAATCTGGAGTTGTACACTTAGATTCTTTTTTCTTTTTTGAGACAGAGTCTCACTATGTCACCCTCAGTAGAGTGCTGTGGTGTCACAGCTCACAGCAACCTCAGATTCTTGGGCTTAAGCGATTCTCTTGTCTCGGCCTCCCAAGTAGCTGGGACTATAGGTGCCCACCACGATGCCTGGCTATTTTTTGGTTGTAGTTGTCATTGTTATTTGGCAGGCCTGGGCTGGGTTCAAGCCCACCCAGCTCTGGTGTATGTGGCTGGTGCCCTAGCTGCTGAGCTACAGGCACCAAGCCTCTTTTTTTTTTTTTTTAAAGATAGAGTCTCACTTTGTTGCCCAAGCTAGAATGCTGTTTTGTCAGCCTCACTCACAGCAACCTAAAATCTCTGGGTTCAAGTCCTCCTCCTTCCTTACCTCCCCAAGTCCCTGGGACTATAGGTGACTGCCACAATGCCCAGCTAATTTTTCAACTTTTATTAGAGCTGTTTTGGTTCCAGCTGGTCTCGAACTCTTGAGCTCAAGGGATCCTCCTGCCTCAGTCTCACACAGAGTGCTTAGATTATAGGCATGAGCCACTGTGCTTGGCCTATATTCAGATTATTTCATAAGTACCTTTTAAGTTCTTTATAAGCTAAAGAAATTAAAGCAGGAAATCATGGGATATGAGCACTGCATGTTTACTGAATGAGTAGAAAAACAGAGAATGCCGGATTCCAGGTACTCAGTTCAGACTGGAGTGGTGGCTCACACCTGTAATCCTAGCACTCTGGGAGGCTGAGGCAGGAGGATCGCTTGAACCCAGGAGTCTGAGGTTGCTGTGTATTATGATGACACCAATGCACTCTAGCTCATGTGACAGAGCAAGGTCAGGGTCACTATTATTATTTCTCACCTCACTTGCCTGAATCTGTAAGTTAAATGGGCCTATTATGAGATTCCAATAACGTAAAGATTTTGCAGTGTTGCGTCCTTGTGTGAGAACTGGGCCCGTTGTTGGAATAAAAGCCCCTCTTCCTCCCCAGGTTGCTGATAGTGTGTAGGCCGCTTGGCCTGACCAGCCACATCTACCTTTATCTCCCTGTTGCCCACTTTCTGCGCGATGCTGCAGGTCTTTCTGGGAAGTTCCTGCCCCTGGCTGTGTGCGTGCCGTCTGCCTCTCCCGCCACATTCTCCTATCTCATGCCTCCTTGTCATCTGCTTCGGGTAACCACAGTGTCCTTCCTCAGGCTGGTCCTGGCCTCAGCTCTTCTCGGAGTGTGTTGACGCCCACCCCTCTCATTCACCACCTCCGTTCATTCATTGTTTATTCCCACCACTGGAATTGGCGTTCCACGTATCCCCACCCCAGCCCTTAGAATACCTGAAAACAGCAGGCATTTGGTAAACCTTGCTGACATCTTGAGTGAATGGTCAGGTGCCTTTCATGTGGTGGGCAGGGTTCTAGGTCCTCTGTAGCTGGGGATATTTCCCTCCCTTAACCCACCAGGCTCACTGCCATTGTTTCACAGGCTTTTTGCACTAATGGAATCTGTCTGGCAACTGCAGCCGATGGACCAAATTCAGCCGTCCCTGTGTGACCTCTGTCTGACCTGAGAACTAAGAATGTTTTTTATATTTTATTTATTGACTTATTTATCTCTTTTAAGAGATGAGGTTTTGCTGTATCGCCCAGGCTAGAGTACAGTGGCTCAAACACAGCTCACTGCAGCCTTGAACTCCTGGGCTCAGGCAATCCTCCTCCCCCAGACTCCCAAGTAGCTGGGACTATCAGTGTGTATCACCATGCCAGGCTCATTTTAATTTTTTTTGGGTAGAAGCAGGGTCTCACTACGTTGCCTAGGCTGGTCTTGAACTCCTGTGCTCAAGCGATCTTCCCACCTTGGCCTTCCAAAGTGCTGGGATTGCAGATGTGAGCCACTGTGCCTGGCTATGTTTTATTTTATTTATGTATAATATAAATGTACAATAGACTTTTAGTTATTTTGGGAGAACTGGTCGAAAGGGTTGAGCACATTGCCTCTTGGCCTACAAAACCTAAACCGGTCCCTACCTGGCCCTTTACAGAACAAGCTCTCCCACAGCTGTGCCAGGCTGGGAGCTTTTTGAGAATGTGCAGACCACGTTACATCTTTGATTCCCCAGGAAGTGACAGTCAGGTGTTTTGAGTTGAATTGGACTTCGCCATCTTTACTCCAAACTATGGAGTCAGACATGGGTGTGCATGTGGCGATGGGATGCTCTACCTCTGAGAATTTAGGAGAAGGGAAAACTGTGCTGGGCCTGTCTTCCTCATCTGAAGCCCGGTGATGACAGTACCTGCCTATGTGAGCTCTTGCGAATTTTAAATGAAGCCGTCAACATCTGTACAGCGCTTGGCACAGAATTGTCATTTAGTGTTAGTTTCCATTGTTTATTTGGATCAGCATCCAGTAAAAATATTACAATTTGATCATAGTCCTATAAACTAAACTATATAAAAATTACAGAGTAAAGAGTAAATTAGTCAAGTGGGATTAGCTTCTTCATTTTCAGTGGGGTCGAAAATTAAGAGTTGATGCCCCACTCCCCCCTCCGGGGTTTGACTCTTAATTTTCTTCCCCAGTTCTGTACGTGTGGTTTCCCTCCCCAGGCCGGGCTGAATAAAATCTCTTATGGTGCTGATTTAGAAAAGCTTCTAAGTCATGGTTAAGACATGACCTTTCCTGAAGGGCATGAGCTATTCCAGTGCCCCATGTGAAGTGGAGATTTCAATTTCTGGCCAGGTAGCTCCCCCAGGTGAACATTTTTCTTAGAGAGCAGGAGATAATGACGTCCAGGGTGGTGGCAGGTGGTGGCACAGGCTTCAGGGTGTGCTGGTTTTGCAAGCTGGGTACTCTCTAAAGACACGGTGCATTGAAATGAAGACTGTGATGTATCTCAAACCTATTGCTTTGCAGGGACGGTCAAAGTGAAGAGTTCCAGCATCCAAGTTGGAGATCTCATCATTGTTGAAAAGGTGGGTGGAGCCTGGACTCTGGTTAATGTGTGTGTGCGCGCGTGTGTATAGGAAGCCTTTGCCATCACTCTCAGATCTTAACGTGGCAGACAGATGGAACGATGCATTTGGGGAGTCTGTCCCACAACGTTGCCTGGGGAGAAACATCTCTTTCCTGTGAGAGAGGGAGAGAGAGACATACGCACAGTATTTTGTGGGTCTTGATGAGCCAGAAATCCTGCTTACAAACACAAGTACAAGTTTTGATTTCCTGTTTGATGTTTTGTTGGGTTTGGGGATTTTTTAAAAAAAAGTATCATAAAATCTTTTCTGGAAGTCTGCTTGCTACACAGACACTTAAATAAATTTATCTAATTTACCTTTTGGGTGATTTTAGCCTGCAGGTTCTGACTTCACCGCTGTGCTCGTTTGCCATTTTATGGGGATCAGGGGTTAAGTGTAACGTGAGACTAGTAAAAAAGCCCAAAATGCCTGTTTAAAAATAGCAGGGTCAACATGTTTGTGACTTCAGCAAACACTCCTCTCTCTCTCTCTCTCACTGTGTATATTTGGAATGTATTGGATTGGTGGGGGGTAGTGGCCCTGGAGAGTTTTGGGGTAACACTTGATTAGAAAAGGATTGCATCTTAACTTGTTTCTCTATGAATTAAACTGCTCTTGTTCCGAAGGATTAAATCCAAGAGCTCAAAGTTGATTTGACATGAGGTGAAACCCTTTGGGTGGCAGCTCCAAAGGAGCGCAAGGGCCCCCCGTGTTATCAGATACTTTCTGTTCATAATTAGAGGTGGAGGCAGAACTGCTCCTGGCTTCCTTCTTTTTTAAAAGAACGGCTTCTATTGCTTCTTACTTCCTATTAAAATCTCGCTAAAAAGCCAAACAGCAACCTGGAGAATTGGTACAAGCAGAAGGTGTGAGCCGAGGGTCTGTCTAAAAGCGTCAGAAGGCAGCCTGGGTGAGAGGGAGGCAGAGGCCTGTGTTTGGGGCTGGGATTTCAAGAGGTAATGGTTGGATTTGCCAGAAAACTCCAATGTTCTCTTTCTAAGATAAGATCTCCATGGGGATGAGTGCTGTAGCAGCCTGTAGGACTTTTCAGATTCAAAACACAATAAATTCTCAAATCTGTCTTTGACAAAGGCAGAAACTGAAACGAGGCTGTGGGTCCTGGCCGCTCCCCTTCCCCTCCGAGGGTTCGAGGTCTGGGGGCAGAAGCCCTGCGCACAGGTAACCTAGTAACAGTCCTTCTTTTCCTAATACAGAACCAGCGGGTCCCTGCTGACATGATCTTCCTGAGGACATCAGAAAAAAACGGTGAGCATCTGAGATCAATTTGGAAAATAACCATTAACTCTTCAGTGGTCATCGGGCAAAAAAAATCATTTGAAGATGCAACAGAAGTAGATTATCATTTTGCAGCTGCAGGGGCGAATCAAAAGCATCTTTTTTAATAGACCTGTTTTTTACAAAAGTGTTTTTGGTGCTTGCAGGTTACTAGATTCTGATCATGGAAGAGGTACAGTTAGAGCTGGTGCAGTGGCTCAGGCCTGTAATCCTAGCACTCTGGGAGGCTGAGGTGGGTGGATTGCGTGAGGTTAGGAGTTTGAGACCAGCCTGAGCAAGAGCAAGACCCTGTCTTTATTAAAAAATAGAAAAATTGGCTGAGTGTGGTGGCATGTACCTGTAGTCCTAGCTACTTGGGAGGCGGAGACAAGAGGATCACTGTGCCCAGGAGTTTGAGGTTGCTGTGAGCTTTGATGCCACAGCACTCTATGCAGGGTGACAGACTTAACACTTTTTTTCAATGAAAAAATAAAGCATTGTGCGCTCATAGCACAATGGTTATGGAATGGGCCACATGCACCAAGGGTGGCGATTTTGAACCCAACCCAGGCCAGCTAAGCAACAGTGACAATTGCAATAAAAAAATAGCCAAGTGTTGTGGTGGGCACCTGTAGTTCTAGCTACTTGGGAGGCTGAGGCAAGAAAATTAATTAAGCCCCAGAGTTTGAGGTTGCTGTGAACTGTGACACCACGGTACTCTACTGAGGGTGACGGTGAGATTCTGTCTCAAAAAAAAAAAAAAAAGGCAAGAGACAGTTGGACACAGGCTGACCTGAGGCTGCTCAGGCACGTGTAGGTGACCTTGGCCTTCCTGATTTTCCTATCTGGGCTGTGTGAAGCTCAGCTTCAGGAGCTGATGGGATGAGTAAGTGTCTCTAACCAATAGAAGCAAACAGAGGTGATATCAGGAGATGTGTCAAGAGATGGGACATGATAGAAACTGGGGAGAGATTGGTGCCTTTTTTGCCCTTTGCTCCCCCAGGGAAGCGTGGGGGTTTGCTGGACTGGGTGGGCTCTCACAAAGCCCCCATTCCTGGTGGTTATTCTCTGAGTAGCCTTTCCCAGTCCCTGTCACCCACTTGCCCTATTGGTTGACTCACAATCACCTTAGTTTTTATTATTTATTTATTTTTTTTTGGAGACAGAGCCTCAAGCTGTCACCCTGGCTAGAGTACTGTGGCATCACAGCTCACAGCAACCTCCAAGTCCTGGGCTCAAGCAAGTTTCCTGCCTTCACCTCCTAGGTAGCTGGGACTACAGGTGCCCACCATAACACCCTGATATTTTTTGGTTGCAGCCGTCATTATTTGGCCTGCTGGCTGGCCAGGCTGGATTCGAACCCACCAGCTCAGGTGTATGTGGCTGGCACCTTAGCCGCTTGTGCTACAGGCGCTGAGCTGACATTACCTTTTTCTTTCTTTCTTTTTTTTTTTTTTTTTGCAGTTTTTGGCTGGGATTGGGTTAGAACCCACCACCTCCAGCATATGAGGCCAGCGCCCTACTCCTTGAGCCACAGGCGCTGTCCCCTAGCTTTTATTTTTTGTTATTTAACCTTTCCTAAGGAAACAAGGCTGCTCTTGCCTGTCTGGCACCATCGGAGATGTTTGAACATCTGAAAAACTTGCATTCATATTCCTTTGAGGCTGCTGTGTCATTGAGAATGGGCTGGAAGTACGAATTTGGTTTTATGCTAATAATATATTAAGTAATCAGGAGAGGGAGTGGAAGGTACAAGATTAAAATTTTTTTTAAAAAACTGCAGCTTTTTCCTCAAATTGCTTGTGTCTTATGCAGTGAACACAGAGCCTTATGGATTGGGGTCCTTGATAAGCTCTTGCTTTCTTAAATTAAAAAAGAGAAATTACCAATGTCATACCTTAATAGACACACTGTGGGTTGGCCAGGTCAAGAAACTAGCCCAGGATCCCACTGTGAGCAGATGGTGGAGCAAGGTGACCCCAGAGCTTAGGAAGAAGGGGGAAGTAGTGTATTTATTTTCCCATGTGGTCGCTGGCCATTGCTTGGCTGTTCTTACAAGGGCCACGGGAGGTGTCATCCCAAACTGCAGGGTCAGGGTCCTTGAAGCACAGGTGACCACATGGTACCTGACTTTCTTCCGCAGGGTCTTGCTTCTTGCGGACGGATCAGCTGGACGGGGAGACAGACTGGAAGCTACGCCTTCCTGTGGCCTGCACGCAGAGGCTGCCCACGGCTGCCGTGAGTAGTTTCCCCCATAGAAGCCACCAGCAAGCTGCCCTAGCAGGGCTCTCAAACTCAGGCGCCCTCAGGGTCCCGACTGGAAGGCCAGCTGTGCCCTGGGGTTGAGGGGGGAGAATGGGGTCCTGGAGAGCCTTGGGCACTGGTTGGCTTGCACTCATGTGGCCAGGCCAAATGTGGACCCTGTGTGTAGGGAGTGAGCTCTTTCAAGAGAAGCTCAAAACTGTGGGAGGCCTTATCAAGGTACCTCGCAATTAAAAGGTAGGTCAGAGAGTGTCACTCCTCGGCTCAGAACCTCCAGAGGGGAGGAGGGGAGGGAACAATCCAACCTAATGGGCACTATGAAGGCTATTTGGGTGACAGGCATACCGACAGCCAGGACTCAGGAAATACAAAGATGATTCATGGCTCGACGCCTGTGGCTCAAGAGGCTGAGGTACCAGCCACATACACCTAAGGTGTCGGGTTCGAATCCCCAGCCCGGGCCCGCCAAACAACAATGATGGCTGCAACCAAAAAATGGCCAGGCGTTGTGGCGGGTGCCTGTAGTCCTAGCTACTTGGGAAGCTGAGGCAGGAGACTCGCTTGAGCCCAGGAGTTGGAGGTTGCTGTGGGCTGTGATGTCACAGTACTCTACCCAGGGGGACAGCTTGAGGCTCTGTCTCAAAAAAAAAGAAAAATTCACAGCACAGCCTCATCCTGTTCTGCATCTGCATAAGATTATATCAAGACGTGTGGCTATCATACTGTATCCATCTCCCATCTTTTAGTATTTATGGGAAATTTCATGTTTATCTGGCACTTTATAATCAGGCATCTTGGTTCGAAAGTAAGATTTATCCAGTAAGAGAATCTTGGCTTCTCCTTTTTCTATAAACTACTTCTGCTTCCCTTGAAAGGTCATGTGGAGGCGAGGTGAAAAGAAACTTCCAAATGGTAGGGCTGGGGACGTGCCAGAAGCGGCTGCCGGCAGGCACTGCAGGTCTTAAATGGGATAACTGCTTCTGGCTCCGCTGGCTCCTTCAAGGGGCTAGCTGCTCTCTGCCCACAAAAGTCATGGGCTCACCCGGGCCACATCGTCAGGGTCAGCTGTGCTGGTTTTGAAAGCATTTTGTTAAAAGGGAGAACAAGCAAGAAGAATCAGGAAGGGACAGAGAAGAAACAGAGGCAACCATTAAGCTTCAGGGCAGAGGTGGGCACGCTGACAGCAGGACCCGTCGCAGGGTCCCCTGGCTAAACACATGTCCTGCTGGAGATGTGGCTAATGATAATGGCAGCCGTGTCCCGCCACGAGGCAGGCGTGGAAGCTTCCATTTCTCCACATTCACATGGCTGGCACGTGGGAGCTGGGATTTGCTCTTGGCTCTGTCTGTGCAAAGCCTCATCTCTGACCGGCAGGTGATCGGGCAACAGTGGGGAAGCAGGAGCCCTCCCAGCAAACGACCTTCCTGTTCAGTAGCAAGAGCTGTTAAGAAAGATGAACTTAAGATAAATCCTGACATCACGCCATTTATCCATGGGAGAGTGTGTGTGTGTGTACACAGGGCATAATGCTACCCCATCTGGGTCCCCACCCTGCCATTTCCTCTCGGGAACCCTGTGCCTGCCGGTGTCCCCTCTCCCAGGGATTTCTGCTCCTGGGCTTTGTTTATGTTGCCACAGGGTATTTTGGCCTTTCCCTTCCTCCTCCTGGGCCTCCCTCCTGTCCCCTCCCCTGCCGTCCCTTCCTGTTGCCCAGCTCCCGGTCAGCTTCCTGTATTCTCTGTTCCGGTGGCTGCTCCCTCCTCGCACTTACCTGTCTGGGGCCACTTCACCTACTCTGCTTTGAATGCAGTTTTTCCAGGGTGTTTCACTTCCCCACTCTCTTATCACCAAAAGCTGGCTTCTTGTTTGCTTAAAAAAAAAAAAATTGTGGTAAAATACACGTAACGTAACATTTGCCATTAATCATTTTTAAGGCTGGGCAGGATGGCTCACGCCTATAATCCTAGCACTCTGGGAGGCCAAGGCGGGAAGATTGCTTGAGCTCATGAGTTCGAGACCTGCCTGAGCAAAAAGCAAGACCTCGTGTCTACTAAAAATAGAAAAACTGAGGCAAAGGGATTGCTTGAGCCCCCGAGTTGGAGGTGGCCGGGAGCTATGATGCTACAACATTCTATCCAGGGCAACAGCTTGAGACTCTGTCTCAAAAAAGAAAATCTTTCTTAAGTGTACAGCTCAGTGGCCCTGGGTACAGCCTCACTGTTGTGCAGCCGTCACCGCCATCCGTATCTCCAGAACTCTTTCCATCTTGCAAAACTAGAACTCTGCACCCATTAGACACTAACTCCCCAGTCTCCTGCTCCCCATGGCCCCAGCAGCCACCTTTTTATTTTCTGTCTCTTTGAATTAAAATCCTGTGAGTACCTTGCATAAGTGGAATCACACAGTGTTTGTTCTTTAGTGACTGATTTGCTTCACTTAGCATAGGTTGAACCATGTTGTACCTATGGCGGAATTTCCTTCCTTTTAAAGGCTGGGTAGTAGACCATTGAATGTATGTGCCACGTATCTGTTCCTCCACCGATGGTTGCTTGGTTTTCTTCTTTTGGATACATACCCAGAGGTAGAATTGGTGGGCCAGATGATAGTTCTATGTGGAAGTTTTTGAGGAAGTGCCAGGCTGTTTGCCATGGCAGCTGTGTGATTGTACATCCCCCTTAGCAGTGCACCAGGGCTCGGTTTCTCCACATCTTCGTTGCACCTGTTTCCTAGTTGTTTTGTTTTTGTTTTTCTTTTTGATAGTAGCCATCCTTTGGTATCCAAAGCAACCCCTTTGTTGCTTCCCAGGGGTTTGCAGAGAGTAGATGCCCCATCGCCTTTTGTTAAATGGGTATTTTCACTGATATGAATAGTCTTTTAAGATGGAGTTTAGCAGAGGGGCATCTGCCCATTTCAAGGTTGTTAGTAGCTGTGTAGTGTCTCCTGTACCGTCAAGTTTAACAAATTCTGGGTAAACACAGATAAACAGGTGTCTTCCCTGTAGGGTCTCTCTGGTGTCTTGGCACATTGTCTGGGGCAACTCCTAAACTTACTCAGTGGGGGGGGGGGGTTCCTCTTCTTTCCACCTGCCCTATAATTTTGAGAGCCTGTTTGTTCTTTGTGGGAAATAAATTTGCCTTTGAAAAATAGCAATGCCTCCCGAAATCTTGCATTGTGACCAAAATGCATCTCTGTTGAACAGGACCTTCTGCAGATTCGATCGCATGTGTACGCAGAAGAGCCAAGTATTGACATTCACAACTTCCTGGGAACTTTTACCAGGGTAAGCAAGTTCACTGGGGCATAGAATCCTGCCTGAGAGTGTGTGTTAGGGATGAAGGCCTTCATAGAAGAGTTGACTGGTCTTTGTCAGGAAGTAGTTTTAGGATACGTTGCGGGGTAGTGGTGAGATTTCCTTAGGAGGACCCCGACCTTGGAAGCTGACATTGTTTCTCAGTAAGAATTTTCTGCCGGCTTTGGAACAGCTCCAATTATCTGATAACTTGGAGCCAGGCGTTGCTATAATTAATATTAACTCTTGTGTCTGAAAGCAGTTACTCTTTCTGTCTCTTTCAGATGGGTCTATGTCCTCTTTCATTTGTACAAATCCGGTCTGCCATTTTTGTAATTTTTAATACACTTGCAGACCTTTCAGAATAGAAATTTAGTTTGGTGGGCAATGCCTGTGGCTCAGTGGGTAGGATGCCAGCTCATATACTGAGGGTGGCGGATTTGAACCAGGCCCTGGCCAGCTAAAACAGCAGTGGCTACTGCAACAACAAATAGCTGGTGTTGTGGCGGGCGCCTGTGGTCCCAGCTACCTGGGAGGCTGAGGCAAGAGAATCGTTTAAGCCCAAGTTGGAGGTTGCTGTGAGCTGTGATGCCATAGCACTCTACCGAGGGTGACAAAATAAGACTGTCTCAAAAAAATTTTTTTAAAATTTGTGTTTAAATTTTGATGATGATGATGATGAGACAGAGTCTCACTCTGCTGCCCTGAGTAGAAAGTGCCATGGGGTCATCTTTGCTCACAGCAACCTCAAACTCTTAGACTCAGTGGATCCCCCTGCCTCCGCCTCCCGAGTAGCTGGGAGCACAGGTACCCGCCACAATGCCTGGCTAATTTTTCTATTTTTAGTAGAGATGGGGTCTTGGCTTTGCACAGGCTGGTCTTGAACTACTGAGCGCAAGCAATCCACCCCTCTTAGCCTCCCAGAGTGCTAAGATTACAGGTGTGAGCCACTGCACTCAGTCTGATTTAATTATTTTAGGAATCCAGGACATAGATTTTTATTTATTTATTTTTTAAATGTGGTAAGTAGCTCCATGTTTATTTATTTTTGCAGTTTTAACCGGGGCTGGGCTTGAACCCTCCACCCCAGGTATATGGGGCCATTGCCCTACTCCTTGAGCCACAGGTACTGCCCCAGGACGTAGATTTTTAGAAAACTTAAATTATCCATGTTCTCTCTCTATAAGCCATAATGCAGCCAGCAAAGAGCCTCACTGGTTTGCTTCCATGTTTTGGTTCTGACCTTATAAACATTTCCTCAGTGGTGGAGCCCTGTACTTCCTACATCAAATGAAAATCCAAGGACTGAGGACCTGGCTGTCCTGTCCTGGTGGGGCTGTTGGCTTCCAAACTGGGGCCCTGGTGTCACCAGGTGGCTCTTTCTGCTTTGAGCCGAGCAGGCTGGAGGCAGCCGAGCACCCTGGCCTGTTTGTTCTTTTGCAGGAAGACAGCGACCCTCCGATCAGCGAGAGCTTGAGCATCGAGAACACGCTGTGGGCCGGCACCGTGGTGGCATCAGGTGAGCTGCGCCCCGAGGAATGTGGTAGCAATTTGAAAAGGAAAGAAAATCCTTTTGTAATTAGAATAATCATCTGTCAGTTGGGAAAATTAGACCTTGGTCAAACGGTGTTTTGCTCTCATTCGGCACCTCCAGGGAATGAAACTGACATCTAATTGCGGCTCAGACACTTAGAGATGTCTGCAGGAGAAGCGGGGGTGGCCTGGGGGCCTGTGCTGGCCACTCTGGGAATGGCCCTAATTGCCACTGGAGATTGACGTTCTAATCTGTACCAGAGACGGAGTTGGCCTGAACAGCCTGGCGGGAAGTCGGGCCGTGGGGGCTGCTGCCCATGCACTGCCTGGGCCCAGGAAGCAGGGCGTGGGCCCAGGTTGGAGCCTTGGTGTTTGAATACCAACGTGGAGTAGAAATTGGGGACTTTCAATATTGGATGCTGGATGACGTGGAGCAGGAGGTTCCAGGAGCTGAGCGTGATCTGCAGTCTCCGTGGTTGTGATTGGTAGCATGTGGCCAGTGTGTCAGGCAGGGAGAGGGTAGGTGCTGCTCTCATGCCCATTCTGCAGATGAGGAGACTGAGGCCTGGGGCAGTTAAGTTACTCACCCTGAGGTCACACAGTAGGTGAAAGGCACACTTAAACCCAGGTACTTTGTTTTAGAGGCAGAGTTTATTGGGCAGCTATTATTTTCTTATAATCTGTTTTGTAACATATTTCTAACATAATAATAGAATTGTCTGATGATTCAATCACTGGCAACTTTCTGTCTTCACAATGAGAGGACTACGGGTTTTTTTTCCTTGACAAATATATTCCCCTCTCTCTACCACCAACCTGTTTTCTTCTGCTGGATGCTTCTTTGTGGCCCTTTAGTATGACGGACACTTGCTCAGAGTCTGGTGTGACAAGGGGAGGGAAGGAGCCAGCACGGGCTACACCTCAGTTACCATGTGTCACCGTTCACAGACTCACCACTTAATGCAAATGCACAGAGATTAGCTTTCCATTGAGGTTTTTTGCCACTTTTCTTTCCCACTGCTGCCTTGCATGTACAGCCCATCAGAAACATCTCTCAGTTTCCCTGATGAGTAAAGAAGCGAGAAACTGGTCCTGAAGATTCTGCAGGTCCTCGCTGGGCCCCGGGCCCCAGAGCATGCAGCGTGCGAGTGCTCACCCAAAGCTCTTGACTTGCTCACTCTTCCTCCCCAGTTTTTCTGTTTTTAAGTCATTTATTAACAGTACGTTGCCACGTAGTCTTTTTATTCCTTGATTATCTGAAAACTAAGACTCAAGTTCGATTCGCCTTTCCTGGGTTGTCTGGTTGGCCACCTTTGCTTCTGTTTCATTTCTTCCATGCTCAGTTACTTGTTCGTAGCTGCTATTTTCTCTTGTAGTTCTTACCTTTTTTGGGGTATCATTTGTAAGAGTTTCTCACATCCGACGCGTAGGCCTTAGGTCCTTTTTCTCTGATCCAGTTTGTCACCTTTTTTCCCCCCTTCAACTTTGTGGTGTGTTTGATGCATAGGAGGTGAAAAATGCTATTTTTATTTTTCAAGATACAGTGGTATCTTGTCGTCGTTTTAGTTTTGATGTAATTGTTAATAGATTGTGTTGGTTAGGCGCTTGTTTTGGTGATACTAACATCTCCATAATAAATGCATTCTCATAGGCCTGATTTGCTTCTGTTCTTGCCTTCCTCTCTTTGCAGCAAACATTTATTGAGGACCTGGTGTGTGCTGGGCTCCATTGCTGGGTCCCGGAGCTATAGTGGTGCCTCAGGAGATGATGGTCCCCACCCTGGTGGGATTTATAGTGTACTAGAAGTTTAAGATCGGTTGCAGAGGAGATAGGAGGAGATGATAGAGTTTTATGTCTTTCCTCTGAAATGAGTAAAAAGGAAGAAGATTTAGGTGACAAGGCAGCGATTTCTGAGGTGGAGGGATTTGAAAGGGCTCATCGGTCTTAATCTCAGAGATTCACAGTAGTAACTACCTCTTTTATATATCAGGCACTTTTTATTCACAAAATGTTTTGCTGCCATTCTCTTGTTTGGGTCTCATATTGGATGAGGACGTTTAATGGAATGAGAAACAAAGTCTCAGAGAGGTTAAGCAGCTTGTCCACCATCACACAGCCTCGGGGAGGTCATCTTCTAGGAGGAAGAGAGTGGAAAGCAAAGTGGCATCTTAAAGATGGAAGGGATTTCAAACAGGTCCTGGGAAGTACATGGTGGAGTTAGAGGTGCCTTTTCCCTGGCCTGAATTCCTCTCTTTTGTGGTTATGTGGGGAAGAGAGAGAGAGAGCGAGCGAGCACGTGCCCACACGCGTGTGTGAGTGTGTGAGCTCGAGTGCAGGTGCACTCAGGACCTGTGATGCTGTCAGCAGGCACATTTTGGTGTATGAAGAGCTGGGCATTTACTGTTTCCTTAACTGGTCTCAGTGTCCCCTGCATCTCACTGAGTAAACATCCGACTTCCCCTTGATTCTAATGTAAATACAGGGTTACACATAGCCCTTTTTTCCTGGTGCTCAACTCAAGAAGCAGCCAGCAATAGTAATCCACTTCCGCTTTCCCTTTAGAATCTTAACTCCTGCTTGTGGGTCAATTCCTGATTAGCTCCTGGAAGTTAACAGGTGCCTCTGAGGGTCCAGCTGCATCAGCTGGCATCAGTCAGGAGAGGATGTAGTTGCCATGGTAACCACACACTGCTGCAGGGCTGAGGAGGTACTGCAGGGATGGGCTGGAGAAGGACAGGGGATTGGCTTCTGGGATGTGGTCCAGCAGTTCTTCTCTCACGCTCAGGGAGCAGGGGCCAGTTGGTTGGGTTTCTTCCTAATCTGGTGGATTGATTTGTGGTCACTGTGCAGCCACACTGTGTGCCCCTTGCCACATCGGTGTGCTGTTGCCCTGGTGGTCTATACCCTATTCAGTGAGCTTCGTCCTCTGTACGTGCTTGGCACTGCAGCAGGGTCCAATAGTTATTTTTGGTGTGGATGAGGAATAAAGGGGTTATAGAGTCACCGTGATCCCAGACAGGACCACACCACCCTGCAGAGTTAGTGAGGACCCTGTGAAATGCCGTGAGCACACGGACACTGGCTGGGAGGGTGGAAGGGCTGCCTGGTCTGTAGGAGCAGAGGGTGACAAGGATGTTGAGAGCAGGGGGAACTGCAGAGGTGACAGTGTAGGGAGAGAGGGGCTAGGTGGAGAGGGTCGGGCTGATAGCACTTTGGGTTGGGGAGGGCACTTTAAGAAGGAGATTGGGCCACATGGGGACTGCAGTGAGCTGAGAGCTTGTGCCAGTCTCACGGGGTGGCTGTCCCTCAGTACCAGTGGTTACAGTGTGAGGATCATGGCCCCAGTGTCACCAGATTTTCCAATTCTCAAGGAGAAGTGGAGATTTCAATTTTTTCTGTGAAATTTCCTGAACTTAAAGATTGGCAACTTATTCCTGACCTTGAAAGCACTGTGTGGACCAAACTGGCATGTGCCTGTGGGCACAGCATGTGCTTGCTCTGGTGGCAGCCCCGGTGAGGATGGGGCTAGGGTCTGGATCTCCTGGAGGGCAGGGCTTTGGCCCCCAGCACAGGGAGGCATCCCGGGGGAGAGGACATTTTCAGTAGCATTTAGTGGCAGTAAAGGGGTGTAGGATGCCCCCTTTGGGGTACCCCTTGTTACCAGGGCGCTCTTTAACTCTGGGCATCAGGGATTGTGCTTACGTAGGGGTGGACAGAGTGGCCTTGTGGCCTTCCTGAGCTCATCTCAGCCTCGGCTCCACTATCTGACCATCTGCTCTGGCGACGGGGGCCTGGGGTAGGGGGTGCTGCATTTACAGGAGCCTGCCATCTGCCGAGAAGCGGCTCCCTGGCCCACTGTCTCCCTGGCCTGCCATCTGCCAGGAGCTGCCCAGAAGGGAACCGCATTGTGCGGAAGGACATTGTTCATTCGCCTGGCCGAGTGCTGTAAACTTGGGAGCGATGTCAGTGCCTTTGGGCTCTTTGTCCAAAGACCCAGTCACTGCCCTGATTTGGGGTTGGACTCCCTTCCTGCAGATGTGTTTGAACCTCCTGGAATTTGCATCTCTCTCTCTAACAGGTATTCCTGAGAGTGAAGGGGAGAGAGGGGAAAAAGACTGGTGTTTTCCTTTTCCAGCAGACACCAAATTATTTGTGTTCCTGGGATCTTCCCTGAGAACTTGGCAGGGCTGGCTCCTTCTAGGGTTCCAAGTTTCAGCTCAGATGACTTGAATCAAAAGAACTTCTCTAAACAGTGGGAACCGCACCCCTGGCCTCCCCTGCTAGAGTCCACCCCAGCTCCTCTCACCCACTGAAATGCCCAGGTTTCTTCTTTCCTTCCTGTGTGTCTATTTTCCCCACTGTATTATCTTGGCACACAAGGAAAAGTAGAGGCAGGTACATTTTTGACAGATACTGCCAGATTTCTCCCCAATTTGCTCTTCAGCCAACAGCGTGTATTACAGGAACCACTTCCCACCTCAGCTCACATCAGATGTTCTCTCAATCTTTTGAAATTTTGCCAATCTTACCATGATAAAAATGGTTTATTTTGCATTTGGGGGGTTATTTACTAGATTGAGTATCTTTTCTAATGTTTACTGACCATTTTTTTTTTTTGAGACAGTGTTTTACTATGTTGCCCACGGTAGGGTGCTGTGGCATCACAGCTCACAGCAACCTCTAACTCTTGGGCTTAAGCAATTCTCTTGCCTTAGCCTCCCAAGTAGCTGGGACTACAGGTGCCCACCACAACACCTGGCTATTTTTTTTTGTTTGTTTTTTTGGTTGTAATTATCATTGTTTGGCAGGCCTTCGGTGCATGTGGCTGGTTCCCTAGCCGCTGAGCTACAAGCACCGACCCATTTTACTGACCATTTATATTTCTTCTGTAAGTTGTTTATTTTAGAAGGATTGATGCCTTTCCTTATTATGTCGGGGGATTGGGAGAGGGTGGGGAAGTTCTCAGGAAAGAATTGTCACCTGGACAGACATTCCCCATGTGGTCAAGTTTTAGAGTCTGAAAGGAATCAGAATCACCAGGAAGAATGTGCTCTAAAATCAGGATGTGTTGGATCGGCGCCTGTGGCTCAAGCAGCTAAGGCACCAGCCACATACACCTAAAGTGGCGGGTTCGAATCCAGCCTGGACCCGCCAAACAACAATAATGGCTGCAACCAAAAATAGTCAGGTGTTGTGACGGGCACCTGTGGTCCCAGCTACTTGGGAGGATGAGGCAGGAGACTCGCTTGAGCCCAGGAGTTGGAGGTTGCTGTGAGCTGTGATGCTGTGGCACTCTACTCAGGGGGACAGCTTGAGGCTCTGTCTCAAAAAAAAAAAAAAGATG
>CAUYTI010120583.1:0-14524 GCA_963575145.1 Galago senegalensis | reverse complement strand
TTTTTTTTTTTTTTGAGACGGAGCCTCAAGCTGTCCCCCTGGGTAGAGTGCCATGGCATCACGCTCACAGCAACCTCCAACTCCTGGGCTCAAGCAAGTCTCCTGCCTCAGCCTCCCAAGTAGCTGGGACCACAGGCACCCGCCACAACGCCTGGCCACTTTTTGGTTGCAGCCATCATTGTTGTTTGGTGGGCCCGGGCCGGGGATTCGAACCCGCCACCTTGGGTGTATATGGCTGGCGCCTTAGCTGCTTGAGCCACAGGCGCCGAGCCTGTAATATTTTCTTCCATTTATTATGTTGCCTTTTGATTTCACTTTCAGTTTGGTGTAATCTCACTTGTCCAATCTTGTTTTTGTTGCTTGTGCTTTTGGCATCGTATGTAAGAAATGAGGACCAAGCCTAATGTCATAATGCAGCTGTTCATCTCTGGATGGACTTTTGGGTTGTCTCCATTTCTTAATTATCACAAATATGAACTATTACATGCATGCCTTTATATGGACATAGGCTTTCCCTGATTTTGGATAAATATCTAGATGATTTTGTGGTAGATAAATGTTTTTTTCACTTTCTTAAGGAAATTGGCATTTTCTTTTTGTTTTTATTTATTTATTTTCATTTCCTTGCTTATTTTTTTAATTTCCTTCCTTCTTTTTTTTTTTTTTTTTTTTTTTGGTCAGAGTTCTACCTGAGGCCCTTACTTTCAGTTTGTAGATGGGAGGGAGGTCCAGAGATTTACTGTCAATCATTCTGAGGCATTATTTTTCTTCTTTTTCTTCACAATGTATACCTTGTTGAGTCATCACCTCACACCTGCTAAGATGACTTTATTAAATAAATAAAAGTGCAATGGCGTCATAGCTCACTGCAACGTCAGACTCAGACTGTGGGCATACTGCTCCCTCAGTCTCTAGAAGCCACTGGGCAGGTGACAACAGTTTTTATTGGGAGTGTTATGTTGTTTTCCCTTCCCTGGGTGTTATGCATTCTTTATTAAAGCTATCCTCAAGTATTTATTTTCTGTTGTTGTTACGGTACCAAAGTATGGAATTTTTCTCTACCATTTTACATAGTAACTGATTATTGTTTGTGTACACAAAAGGTGTTACTTTCTATAGGTTGCTTCTTATATAATGTGCTAAGTTATTGTCATTTTATATGTGTTCATTTGTTTAGTTTAACTTTATCATTGATTCATATCACTGAAAGTAGACAGCTTTACTTATTCTATATTGATCTCATGTCTTTTGTTGCTTCGCTTTGTCTAATTGCATTAGCTAATGTTTCCAGTAGAATGTTGAAGAGTAGAGGAAACAGTGAACGTATTTTCCTCATTCTTGATCTTAGTGGAAAGGCTTGTAGAGTTTTCTCACTAAGTAAGTTGCCTCAAAGAAATTACAGGCAGTCCCTACATTATAAATGAGATAGGTTCTGTAGGGTTGTTCTTAAGTTGAATTTTTATGTAAGTTGGAACAAGTACATTTGCCTATTACCTATAATAGCCTCTGTTTCTAAGTACAAGTCATACATTAGTTGGAGGTTTGTAACTCAGGGACTTACTGTAATAGACTCCATTCACAAGTGTGAGTTGTTCATCAGTTGAATGTTTATAACTCAGAGATTGCCTGTATTCAGTAATTCCAATTATTTCTTGAATGACTAAATTGGGAATGCATGTTGAATTTTGATGTTTTTCAAGCATCTCTGGAGATAATCACATTTTTCTTTGGTCTATTAATTTGATGGATTATGTTAATATGATTCCTCATTTGAAAACAATCTTCTATTCCTAACATAAATACCACTTGGTCATTTGCTTTAATTTTTGAAGGACTTTTTTTATTTTGGCTGTGGAAATCTTGTTTGGTAGTTATTTTATTTCAGTACGTTAGAGATATTATTCCATCTACTTGCTTCTACTGTTTTTGTTGAAAAATCGGCTATCAAGCTTATTACTATTCCTTTGAAGGTAGGATATCTTTTTATCTTGCTGCTTTCAAGACTTTCACTTTATCGCTGTTTTTTTGCCAGTTTTTTTACAACGTGCTTAAATACAGTTTTCTTTATATTAATATTTATACCATGTGTTGATTAAGGAGTTTCTTTGATCTGTGGCTTTATTCCTTCTAATAGTTTTAGAGACTTCTCAGTCTCTAAATATTTGTTTTGCCTTTATTTCTTATTCTTTGAGATTTTAATTACATGTATGTTAGATGTCTTCAATATGTTTCGTATGTCTCATACTCTCCCCCCTCATTTAACTTTGTGTTTTTCTCTTGTGTGAGCATGTAGTTGGTCATCTACTAGTTTCATATTAGTAGTGAGTACATTGAATACTTGCTTTTCCCTTCCTGTGGTACTTTACTAAGGAGAATGTTCTTCATCTTCATTCAGGTAAATGTGAAAGATATAAAGTCTCCATTTTTTTATGGCTGAATAGTATGCCATAATTTATTAATCTGTTTATGTGTTGATGGGTACTTGGGTTGCTTTCACATCTTGAAAACTATGAATTGAGCCCTGGGGTAAAGGGCTCAACTATGACTTAAACTTTACCCAACAAGCACAAAAAGTGTAACCTAATCATTTGTACCCTCATGTCGATCTGAAATAAAAAAAAATCACAGAACAGTTACAGACAAAAAAAAAAAAAAAGAATTATCAATACCTTGTTTAGTTGTTTTGAAATTTGAGCTAAGTACTTTGTACACTTTGAAGCTTTATCCACTAATTATTGTTGTTGTCAATCAACCATTACAAAAGCTGCCACATAAATATCACCACCTGGGTCGTGATGGCTTTGACCTCCCTCCTGCTCTGTAGCTCTGTAAGCCCAGTCTTTTACAGGTGGCCTTCCTATCCCACAGGAGGTGGCACATGGTAATGCCCACAAAAATTGGGTCAACTCATCTGAATGGATGCAGTCCTGGGCTTTCATTTTGTAGATGGGAGGGAGGTCCAGAGATTTACTGTCAATTTTCTGAGGCATTATTTTTCTTCTTTTTCTGAACTTCTCTCAAGTCCTGAGATCTGTATTAGGGCTTAGATGAGGCCCTTTGATTTACCAAGCATGTACCCAGGTGAGGAGGTGATGGTATGGCAGAAGTTGTTCAAGTTGACTATCCAGGAACAAAGTGGTCTCTTTGCAGGGTCTGGAACTTGATTCTGTCAGTTTATCCAGGTAGAACCAGTTTCAGAGCCTGTCCCACACCACCCAAACTGCCAAGAGTCTGAGGGATGCACCAACATATGAAATTAATAATAATTTCCTTTGTGACTTTTTATGACTTGAGGACTAGGACAATGAGTCTTCATAGAATGCACCTGCCCTGGGAGAAACGTCACTTCTAGAGACAAATCACTGATCAGTGGGATGATTAAGGAGCATAAAATTGAACACAGAGGGATAGTTACCAGGGATATGTGCTTTGGGGAATTGTAAAATGTATTTCCCCTTTCTGCATAATAGACATTTTCACTCATGTGTTCATTTATTTACTCATTTTGCATCTCTTGAGCCTGCCCTCCGCTAGGACCTGGTATCTTTCAAAGGGCAGACCACCCCCCCACTGCTGTCTTCCTTTGCACGGTTCATAATCCCATTTCAGCACATGCCACATGCTATCGTATTTCCTCAAATCTAAGAGGTACATAGTAACTCACATCAAAATACTTCTGAGATTGAGATGTGTCTTATAAGCACTGTGTACATTTAAAATAGTGGGGCTTTTATCCTTTTAAGCTCTGTGCATCTTTTTTAGTGGCATTTTAATATATTTTTGCAGTATCTTTTAACTTCAAAATATTACAAAATTATAAATGTTTTGGTTACATGCACTGTTTTTATAATGCCTGAGTCAGGTCTATAAGTGTGCCCATCCCCCAGATACAGTTCACTGTAGCTGTTAGGTAAGTTAGGGAAGTTTTCACCCATTCCCTTCTCTCCTTTCCCATCCTATTTTATTTCCACTGAGTTTTCCTTCCCTCTGTCCACATGTGTGCTCACTAATTAGTTCCAGTTTGATAGTACATGCAATGTTGGTTTTTCTCTTCTTAAGGTACTTCAATTAGGAAGGAGCTGGGTTCTTAACACCAACATTGGAAAGATCAGGAAGGGAGGAAAACATCTATGAAGGGTGCAGAGAGATGAAGTAAGATGGAGATATTAAAGTAAAACCTCTCAGCAAGGAGAACATTAGCTACCTTGGCACGAAGCACAGCAATGGTAAGTTAGCAGCAAAGGCAGTTTGAGATGGACTGAGGAGCAAGAAGGGGGTGAGGGTGTGAGCCCATCAAGAAAATCCATGACCTTTTGGCTCTGATGGGATAGGAAAGAGACTGAGCGTAATAATCAGAGATGGACTGTACTAGTTTCTATAACTGTGTAACAAATTACCATAAGTTCAATGGCTTAAAATAATGCACATATATATTATCTTACAGTTTCTGTGGATCAGAAGTTGTCATGGTGTAGCTGGGTCTCCTAATCAGAATCTCTCAAAGTTGCATTAGAGTGTCAGCAGGATTGCATTCTTTTCTGGAGTTGAGGTTCTCTTCCAAGATCACGTAGTTGTTGACAGAATATATTTCCTTGTTTTTGTAGGACTGAGGTCCCTGCTTTTTGGCTGGTTGTCAGCCTAGAGTTGCTTTCAGTCCTAGAAGCCGTCATAGTTCCCAGCCACGTGGACCTCTCATGATGTAGCAGCTTACTTCTTCAAGAGCAGAGGAGAATCCCTGCTATGATGGCAGCTTATCGAACTCAACATAATCAATCATGAGCATGACTTTGCCATATTTTATTGGCCAGAAGCAAGTCACAGGTTCCACCTGGTCCCAAGGAGTGGGGATTATGGAAATACATGATTCATTGAAGGTCAGCTTAGTGTGTTTCTGCCACAGAGGCACACAGTTAAGGAGGCTTTTCTTTTAATTTTTAATAGGAATGACTGGTTTGTTATATTTCAAAGCAGGTTCTTTTGGATAGTTAACATCATAGTTGACTAATTTTAATCTCAGAGGGGCTAAATAGCTACCAAGGTAGAACGCATAGATACGTGTTCAGAGCTAGTAAGAGCTGGGCTTGATGGTCAAGTAGATGAAGACAGTGATTTGGACAATTTTCTCCATAGCCATTGGGGATCCTGACTGTATTAGTTACTTCATGGTGCATAAAAAAATTTTCTCAAACTTAATGACTTAAAATAGCTGTAAATTATTATTGCTCATGGTAGGTCTGTGCTTCAGCTGGTTAGCTCTGGTTTCCACAGGCCTTCCTCACATGTCTGCAATCAGCTGAAGGTCAGTAGGCAGCTGGGCTCCAGGAGGTTGGCAGGGGCTGTCCCAAGTGGGACAGCCTGGGCGTGTTCACAGAGCAGTCATTTGTTTCCATGAGGGGGAAAGAAGGGGTGCAAGAGCTCCTGAAGCCTAGAAGCAGACCTGGCAGTATACTGTTTCCACCATGTTCTATTGGTCTAAGCAAGACACGAGGCCAGCCCAGATAAAAAGCACAGCGAAAGCGATCCCCTTCTCTTGATGAGAAGAGCTGCCAAGGGATGTTAAAAAGCAGATGGTTACCAGGAAGAGGGAAGAATTGTGGCATTTATTTTTGTAGTTGATCTTGATGACTTGTGACTGCGTGCAAGGTTGAGGCAGACCAAACACAAAGTGTTAAACTAAATTTGGCCCGAGGATGCGAGTTTACTTTCAGTCCCTGGGTCACAAACTGCAGACTAACTTAGTACATAAAGCAACTGAAAGCTGAACTCAAGAATATACTTTTGTAACAAATAGCCAGTCACAGCAGCTGAGCTTCAGCCAATCACAGGTGGTCACTTGATCAGATGATGTTCAAAGAGGCCAGATGCTGAGCTACAAGCAGTCCAGCTGTTTTGATCCCTTGTTTCCATTTTCTGTCCATAAACGCCAACCTGCTTGTCTTGCCGAAGAGAGCTCTCAAACCTCAACTGGTGCTGAGGGCTGCCTAATTATCGAATTGTTCACTGTTCAGTTAAATGCTGTTAAATTTAATTTGTCAAAGGTTTTTCGTTAAACAATGCAACCTTGAGGAGGAGGAAAGTTAGATAATTAAAAGACATTAAAGTTATTTACCACCATTAAATTAAGGTTAGTTTACTGAAAACATTATAATGCTTCTGCTCATGTCTTCTCCCACTCTTAGGACCAATCTAGGAAGGGCAGTGGGACACGGAGGCACGTTTCTCCCACGCGTGCTGGCGTGACAGTCTTTATGGGAAGCCTGCTTAGAGGAGGTGAGTCTTTAGTGCATAGGTGCTCACCAAAGTCTGGGAACTAGTGCAGGCTCATGGAGAGCTGAGAAAGTCTTTTAAATAGTCAGCAAGTTGGGATGAGCAAGAAGAAAAAGATCCAGAGATTCTAGCTCAGGGTTGGAAAGTGAACGGTTGGATAAGATGACGTTTGCATAAATTGAAGACAGATTTCTGCCAACAGCAAGCAATCACCATATTGTTTTTCCCGCATGTGGCTGTACCATTTTGCTGATCTGGGAACACCTGCCTAAATTCCAATGTCATCCTGGATAATACCTTGGATGTGAATTGGTGAGACGTATCAGCTCTTTGGAAAAGCATATTAAGTTCTTAATGTAGTACCTGACTTTCAACAAATGATAGTCATCATGTTAGTATTGTTATTTTTAGTTTAGCTACAGTTTTGCAGATTGGATGTTTTTGGTTTTCATCCCTCTCCTCACCAAAATGCTCTATCCCCAAAAGCACTGCTGTCAGTCAGGTGAGTGGGCACCCAGCTTGAGGAAACAGCTGGGAGGGGGTGGAACGGAGGTGGTGGAGTAAGATGCAATCTGTAGCCTTCCTAAAAATGGCTCTCGTGGGGGAAAATTGCGAATCACTGCCATTATTCTGCATCTGGTGTTAATTATTCCAGGTAAGGGACACTATAAATGGAATGTAAAGTTCTTAATTTGGGGTGTCTGGTGGGGGGGAGTGGTTTGCTTTATTAGTCACTATCAAGGCGTTAAAATGAGAAAGAAGAATAGCTAACTTAGGTGGTTATGAGGGTTTTCTTTTGAAAGCCAGAGCATCCAACTCAGACACAGTTGAGCCCTTGCTGGTTTTGCAGGGGTTTGTCATGATCTAACATGGCAGGAGGGCATCGTAAGGGTGACTTTCCCATTCACTGGGACTACCATGGTGACCTTCTAACTGGTCTCCTGCTTTAGCTGTGGAGTCAGAGTGATCCTCTTAGAATCACATGTTGACCCTTATTTCCATTTGTAACGGGAATTTGTAAAAGCAAATTCCCATTACATTGAGTAAAATCACATTCTTTGCTTTGGGCATCAGAGCATGGTCTGCTTGACCTGCATCTCAAATGCATTATCTCTTGCCTGTCTCCTCTAGTTTGCTCAGCTCCAGTCATGGTGGTCTCTTTTTAGCTCCCGGAACAAGATAATCTTATTCCTGCACCTGCAATGGCCCTGTGATAATTAGCTTCTTATCCTTTAGGACTCTTAAATCTCCCCCCCAAGAGGTTTTCCCAATCATCATGTTAAAAGTAGGGTCACTTATTATCTTAAATTTCATAATCCAGTGGTTTTTGCCCCCCTAAATAATTAAGTAATGATCTTAACAGATCATTGCTTTATTGGGTAAATTGAATAATGCCTCTCTATTTCATTAGACTATAAGCTCTAAGTTGGAAGAAATCCTATTTGTCTCGTTCTTGCCTAAGAGCCAAATCTTTGAATCCCCTTCCTGTGAAATCCCAGTATTGGCAGTTACAGGTGTGTACCCCAACATGGGGCAAGCCATATAACCTTCTTGTGCTCTATTTTCCTCATCTGTGAGATGAAGAATAATAGAACCTGGCCTGGTCTGTAGTAAGTCCTCAATATTTGTTGGAAAAATAAAATTAAAAAAAGAAAGAATATCAAGAACATGGCGTGGCTCCTGTAGCACAGTGATTTGGCACCGGCCACATGCGCCAAGGCTGGTGAGTTCAAATCTGGCCTGGGCCAGCTAAACAACAATGCCAACTGCAGCAAAAAAATAGCCAGGCATTGTGATGGACACCTATAATTCCAGCTACCTGGGAGGCTGAGGCAAGAGAATCGCTTAAGCTGAAGAGTTAGAGGTTGCTGTGAGCAGTGATGCCAGGATCATCTACTGTGGGTGTTGTATTTAGACTCTGTCTAAAAAAAAAAAAAAAAAAAAAAAAAAGAAAGAAAGAAAGAATGGAAAAGTATTTATTATAGTTTAAACATAGGTAAGAGATGAGTAGGTTTCAGCAAGAAAGGCCTTCATGTCACAGATCTGCTGCAAATTCCCGACATAAAACTAGAAGAATTTAGGAGGACTGTGAACACCAGTCTTGAGTCACATCACCAGCTAATGTGTAATCGTGGCATTATCTATTTTCAAGCATGTTTGAATAACACAGTCATATGGCTCATTCATTTATTTATTTCTCCATTCATAAAACATTTCTTGATTCCCTTTTATGTGGTGGATGCTGTGCAGCCATTAAAAAAATATTGTTTTAATCGCTTAGGCAATTCTCTTGCCTCAGCCTCCCGAGTAGCTGTTGCAGAGAAGTTGATCGTCTACTGAAAAGAAAGAGAAACTGATACTGTGGGATAGGTGATGAAATAGAAGTCTGAACAAAGGGCTGTTAGAACAGAGGAGGGAGGGATTATCCCTGCTTTCTATAAAAACTACTTATGAATCCTGATTTATATCAACAGTGTGTATGGTCAATACTGTTGCTTTGCCTAGATTTCCACATCTAGATTCATCCAGTGGGAGTGTGGGCTGCCTGGAATTGAGACCAGTTCCTTGTCTGGAAACTGACTGTAGCTTCATCCTACTTTACACCATACCAGTTAGCCTGGGGCAACCCACATAATGATGGATGTTACACAGGCTGGGCTTTCTCTTCTCCCTTTGAAGGACCATTCATTCTAACCTCAGTTTGTAGTACAAGTGTCTTGGCTGCTTGCACCCTATACCCTGGCAGTGTTTATGCTATGTGAAGTATCTGCCTTGAGAAGAATTGCTGTGTGGAGGTTACAGTAAATTACCTTAGGACGCTTATAACACAGGGCTATGGAGCAAGTTTCCTTAATCCCACACCATCACCCAGATGGTAAATCATAGAGCTGGCATGGGAATTCCAGCCTGTTGTCACTGGTGTTTTGTAAGAGTTGACATTGCTCTTTTAGCCTGACGAGGAGCCAGAGGGACCTGGAGAGTGAGCACTGGCCACTGGCCACACATTCCATGTCCCACCCTAAACAAAGAGAGTCACTAACATATGCCCTGAAATGCACTGTGGTATTGAGGGCATCCCTCGCCTGCTTTGCCCTCTCTTGCTACCTTTCTTATTTTTAACAGTGAAAACACATACTTTTGAAAACAATCAAAAGCAATGTGCAATACTTGATTCATTCCTGGATAAAGCAAAAACAAAAGGAAACGGAAAAGCCAGTGCTTTTAAGAAGTTACTAAGGCAGTTGGTGAAATTGAATTAAGTCGTATATTAGAGAAAGCCATTGCATCCATATTAATTTTCCTGAGTATATTAACTGCATTGTGGTTCTGCCTCCGATTTTAGGAGTTACAAGAACTTAGGGCTGAAGGCCCAAGATACCAAATGCAGTCAAGTGCTATCAGTGGTGAAATCAGGGTGCTGAGCAAGATGCCCTCTTCCAGCCCTCACGTCCCTTGATCCTATAGGATGGATTAAAATCAATCGTGCAACACAAGTGCTGATTCTCTTAAAAATGGGAGCAACAGCAAGATTAGCTTGAGGCTAAGAAAAGGCTGTTTTCTTACTTTAATAGACTTTGTCTTTTAGAGCAGTTTTAGGTTCATAGAAAAATGGAGTTGAAAATATATTTTCCATAAAATCCCTGCTTCTACACATACACAACTTCCCTACTGTCAACAACTCCCACCAAGTGATACCTTTGTTTCAGGCGATGAACCTACTGGACACATCATTAGTACCCAAACTCGGTGTCTACGTTAGACCTTCACTCTGGGTGTCATACGTTGAAGAAGTTATGACAAATGTATAGTGATATTTATGGTACCATGCAGAGTACTTCCGCTATCCTAAAAATCCAGGTGCTCTGCCTGTTCCTCTCCCCCTCCTCACAAACCCCTGGCGGCACTGATCCTTCTAATGCCGCCATAGTTGTACCTTTTCCAGAATGTCATCAGTTGGGAGTCACACCATCTGTAGCCTCTTCAGATCAACTTCTTTCACTCACTACTACACATTTAAGTTTTCTCCATGTCTTCTCATGGCTTGCTGCTCATTTCTTTTTAGCACTGAATACTATTCCACAGTCTGGACACACCCTGATTTATTTATCCATTTGCTTACTGAAGGACATCTTGGGTGCTTACAAGCTTGGGTAATTATGAAGAAAGCTACTATGTCTATAAATGTCCATGTGCAGGTTTTTATGTGGACATAAGTCTTCAACCCCTTTGTATAAATACCAAGAAAAGTAATACAGTTTAATTGTAGAAAATATGGACAGTTCAGGCTTAGTGCCTGTTGCTAAGTGGTGAGGGCGCTGGTCATATGCACCAGGGCTGGTGGGTTTGAACCTGGCCTGGGCCTGCTCAACAACAACAACAACAACACTAACACAATAGCCAGGTGTTGTGGTGGGCACCTGTAGTCCCAGCTACTTGAGAGACTGAGGCAAGAGAATCCCTTAAGCCCAAGAGTTTGAAGTTGCTGTGAGCTGTGATGACATGGCACTCTACTGAGGGTGACATAGTGAGACTGTCTCAAAAAAAAAAAAAGAAAAAAAAAGAAAAGAAAAGAAAATATGGACAGTTCACTAAGCAAAATGAAGAATTATAAACACAGAATCCTGCCACTTAGAGTACTATTTTCCAAACTTCCTGACTGCTCCTCATAGCTTCAAATAGATGTTATGTTGTGACCCTGTATTATTATATTATATGTGATTCAAACAAAAGTTTCACAAAACTGTACCCAATTCACTATGGTCACTGCTCCCACATTTCTATTCCATCCTGTTCCTCCCTTTTAGATCCACAGCACCCTGCCCTCCAGTTTAGAGCTTTTTTAGCCCCTATAGACACAATTTGGTGATTTCCAAAGATCTTGAAACCTGTATTAGACAGTCAGAACTTGAAAATGGTTACAGGTATCCCTGATTTCCCAGTGCCCTGGTACTGCTCAGAGCTACCCGAGGCCCTTGAAATACCCAGCATTGAAAGATGTGGTATATCACCAAGATTACATAAAGCTACACAGAAAATAAGGAAAGATGACTCATTTCAGTTCTAAACATCTAAGAGGAGCCCAAAGAGTGGAGGAGCCTAACTTTTTTGTTTGTTTAAAGAAAATATCTCAGTATCTGAAACTCCTCTCACTGTGGGAGGTGTCCCATTTTATGATAATTACTTGCCTTTCCTGCTATGTGTGGGTTTGGGGAGTTCTTTTCCCCCTTCTCTGTATTCTTTAAATTTAGAACAGAGTCAATATATGTATTTGTCAAATTAATGAATGAACCAATGAGTCTTGGGTCTGGTGACACAGAGCCAATACACAAGGAAACGCGGGCCAGCGGGGAGCTGTCAGGGCACCGCTCTGTAGAACAAAGGAAATGGAAGCTCAAATTAAGAGTCCCAGCCAGCAGACTCTTAAGCCAGTGCTGTTCTATCTCCTCCATTGCATCCCTGGCTCCCCCTTTGTGTCTGCTCAATAGTGACCTTTTGATGGACAGCAAACTTTCAAAAGTAAACACTAATTTTATGTACTCTTATGTTAATTTGAAAAAAAAAATAGAATAAAACCGGCTCACTGCTTGTAGCACATACACTAGAGCTGGTGGGTTCGAATCCAGCCTGGGCCTGCCAAACAACAATGACAACTATAACCCCCAAAATAGCTGGGTGTTGTGGTGGGCGCCTGTAGTCCCAGCTACTTGGGAGGCTGAGGCAAGAGAATCACTTAAGCCCAGGAGTTGGAGGTTGCTGTAGGCCATGATGCCACAGCACTCTACCCAGGGAGACAGCTTGAAGCTCTGTCTCAAAAAAAAGAAAAGAAAAAAAAAAGAGAATAACCCCCCAAATTTTTAGGCTGGGCACGGTGGCTCACACATGTAATCCTAACATTTTAGAAAGCCAGAGTAGGAGGATCACTTGAGCCCAGGGGTTCAAGACCAGCCTAGGAAACAAGCAAGACCCTATCTCAATAAATTTTTTTTTTAATTTAAAAAAGTTTTAATTTTGTGATTGCTTTGTTACTGTGTGATTTCTTTCAGTTTTTATGTTTTGTCTAATGGTGTCCCGCTCTGAATGATTAGACTCTAACTCCCTTTCATCCCTACCAAACACCCACACACTTCTCTTCCCCTCATCCTTTTGGTATAGTTTTATCGTCATTTTTCTTAAAGAACATTCAGTATTCACATCATTATGATTATGTAAATATATTCAGAGAGAAATCCATGTAATAAACTTTGAATTCATTTTCATTAAAAAAATAAAAACAACAACAAATGTAAACACTGACTGCAGGCCTAGAACTCTCTGCCTTGATGCTGGCTTTACTCACAGACTCGACTTTACACAGACACGATGAGAATTGCCTGGTGCTGTGGAGTGAGCTGGTTGTGAATCGCTGGTTTAGCAACAACACACATGCATGCACAGGCAGACACCATCAGGAGAGGGACTATAAACTGTAATCTACCTGCCTCCTCCAAAGGACTCAGAGACGTCCCGCTTACCACGGCCTAAAGAGGTGGTGGATCCTCTTGGCCATTTGTGGTGAAACTGGACAAAAATCACCAAAAAAGTCATTTCAGGGGTCTGAAAATCAACCATAGGAAGAAAAGAAATTAAGAAGCATTTATTTTTAACTGCCTTATTGAAATGTAATTTATATACCACCAGGTCTAATTCTTTAAAGGGAACAATTCAGTGAATTTTTTGAGTGTTCCTGGAGTTGTGCAAGACATGTGCTTACTTTTGAAAACCTGCACGCTTGGAGAAAAGAGGGGGGATCTTGGCCTTCTTGCCTAACACTACATTCTCTCCATCATCTCTTGTTTGGGGCTGACCCTGAACACCCAGAACTTTGCTGAAAGAGGGGCCCACGAGACCCAGTTAGGGCTGAACACCCGTACTATACCTGCAAAAAGCCTCAGACTTGGTAAAGAGATGAGGAATCAGCATAATTATTTTATGAGCCATAGAGAAAGCAAAAAAGTGCTGCTAATTAAACTTGACCTGGATTGTATAATGCATCTCAATTTCAGAGATGTGAAAATGTGGATGAAATATGAGAACAAGCAAATGTGTGCGTGGCCGGGAACATGCAAGGGGCAGATAAGGATGACTCTGAGTTACGTGAAGGAAGAAGTATGTAGATGCCCAGTAAGTGGTTTGAAGGTCAGAAGAAAACCCTGGAGTATGGATGCAGAATTAGATGTGTGAGCCTCCAGGTGGTGTTTGGGCCATGGGGAAAAAAGCTATACCCAGGAGGGTGTGGAGGGCAGGGTCTCTCTCTGAGGCCCTCTGGATCATTCTGTGGTGCCAGGGGCTGTTCCATGCATGGTAGAATGTTTAGCAGTATCCTGGCCTCTAACCCTGGATTGTATTACCTGCCCCCCACCAACTGTGACAATCAAAATGTCTGTAGACATTACCGAATGTCCTGCACCTTACCTCCTACCCCCATCTGAAGGAAGCAAGCAAGGAGAAGGATCCAGGAGATGCTAAAGCTTAAGATATATTTAACAATGAACATACACAGAGATTGGGTAGAAACTTGGTATGGATTAAAGAATAGTGTGTCTTGGTGTTATTTTTACCCTCTGTTCATTTCACCTGGCATGAGCTCTTTGGCCTTGCAGACACTGAGCAGGCAGAGATGAATATTGGTCAGTAGTATGGGCTCTGCACCCAGACTTCAGGAGTCCTACCCTCAACTGACCTTTCCTCGCTCATGACCTTGACCTTTCCTGGCCAACATCTGTGGTTTTGGGATTTTGTGATATGGGCTAATCTTACTGGGGTTAGGTGGTACCTCAAAGTAGTTTTGATTTGCATTTCTCTGATGATTAAGGATGGAGAGCAGTTTTTCATATGTCTGTAGGCCATGCACCTATCTTCTTTAGAGAAATTTCTATTCAAGTCCCTTGCCCACCCTGAGATGGGATCGATTGTTTTTTTCTTGCTAATACGTTTGAGTTCTCTGTGGATTCTGGTTATTAAACCTTTGTAGGAGACATAACCAGCAAATATCTTCTCCCATTCTGAGGGCTGTCTACCCGCTTTATTTACTGTGTTCTTGGCTGTGCAGAAACTTTAGTTTGATCAGGTCCCAAAAGTGTATTTTTGATATTGCTTCAATTGCCCGAGGGGGCCTCCTCATAAAGTTTTCGCCCAAACCGATTTCTTCAAGTGTTTTCCCTATGCTTTCTTCTAGTATTTTCATAGTTTCTTTTTTTTTTTTGAGACAGAGTCTCAC
>CAUYTI010120582.1:0-22128 GCA_963575145.1 Galago senegalensis | reverse complement strand
TTCCTTTTCTCCACATCCACGCCAGCATCTCTGGTTTTGGGATTTTGTGATATGGGCTAATCTTACTGGAGTTAGGTGATTTCTCAAAGTAGTTTTGATTTGCATTTCTCTGATGATTAAGGATGGTGAGCATTTTTTCATATATCTGTAGGCTGTGCACTGATCTTCTTTAGAGAAATTTCTCTTCAAGTCCCTTGCCCACCCTGAGATGGGATCACTCATTTTCTTCTTGCTAATACTTTAAGTTCTCTATGGATTCTGGTTATTAAACCTTTGTCAGAGACATAACCTGCAAAAATCTTCTCCTGGAACATTTTTCAAAACTGATTTTATCTCAGGCTGAAAAACAAGTCTCAGAAAAGTAAAAAAAAAAAAAATCAAACCATATATCCTCTCAGATTGCAGTGGAAATTAATTGCAAGAGAACACTCAAATCTACACAAAGTCATGGAAATTAAATAAGCTGCTGAAAGATCCTCAGGTCAGTAATGAAATTAATATGGAAATTAAAAGATTCCTTGAACTGGACAAAGGAGACACAAGCTTTCAAAAATGTATGGAATATAGAAAAAGCAATACTGAGAGAGAAGTTCGCAGTTTTAAATGCCTATACCAAAAAGACAGAAAGATTGCAGATTAACAACCTAATGTCACATCTCTAGGAACCAGAAAGAGAAGAGCAAACCAAACCCAAAGCCAGCAGAAGAAAACAAGACTCACAGCAGAACTAAACAAAATGGAAACCAGAAAAACAAGATAAAGGACCAATAAACAAAAAAGCTGATTCTTTGAAAAGATAAATCGATAGGCCACTAGTCAGATTCACCAGAAATAGAAAAGAAAGAACTCTAATAAATTCAGTTAGAGATGAAAAAGGAGACGTTATGACTGATACCATAGAAGTACAAAATATTATCCATGAATACTATAAAACCTCCATGCACCAAACTAGAAAATGTAGAGGAAATGGGTGAATTTCTGGAAATACACAACTTCATCAGCCTGAATCAGGAAGAACTGAAATCCTAAACAGAGCAATAATGAGCAGCAAAATTGAAATGGTGTTAAGTGTCCCAACAACAACAGCAAAGAGACCCAGACCAGAAGGTTCATAGCCAAATTCTACCAGATCTCCTGCAGAAATTATTCCATAGCATTGACAAGGAGGGAATCTTCTCTAACTCATTCTATGAAGCCTGTATCACCTTGATACCAAAGCCGGGAAAAGACACAACAGAAAAAGAAAACTACAGACCAAGATCTCTGATGAACATAGATGCAGAAATCATCAACAAAATACTGGAAGTCTAAATTTAATAGCACATGAAAAAGATAGTTCATCATGATCAGTGGGTTTCATACCAGAGATGCAAAGATGTAACATACATAAAACGGCTCATATGTAGATGATGCAATTACATTTAAATTACAACAAAAATATTAAATATAAAAATGAGTAAATATAGTACAAATACAATGATGAGAGTGAAATAAATTTTGATTTGTCAATTCCAGTAAAAAATAATTGATGTAATTAGCTTAATGTTTGACCTATTATTCAAGAGACAATCCAAATGGACAATTAAAACTTGACTGAGTCAAGGAGAGTGTTGTGTTTTGTGCCAGTAGTCGCAGCTACTTTGGAGGCTGAGGCACAAATACAGGATAAGCCCAGGAATCTGAAGCCATCCAGGACAATAACCCTAGGTTCCCCCTCTCAAAATAAATAAATTAATCAATTAATCGATGGATTATCAGGGTGTAAGTCGAGAAAGAACAAAACTAGGCTGAGTTACAGTAAAGTGGTCTTCACAAGATAGCTATATAAATACTTAGAATGTTGAAAGTGTCTTTTTCCTTGAAGGAAATTGGAGTTAGGGAAATGGAGGCTCATTTCCAGCTGGGCAGGATGATTATTTGGGAGTTGGAGTCATAAATGGTAGATGTGAATTAGTGAGTATGATAAATGGAATATAGTCAGGAAACAATAGAATGGAACAATATGTAGCAGCTCATTGGGAAGTCTGGCTGGTGGGATTTGATTTTATTCAATTTATTTCATAGACCCTGACAAAGCCACAACTTTGTTAGTCACAACTCTTCAGATTGAAGTTACAGAAACTTAAACAGCTCAAGCAAAAAGAAAAATGTGTTGTCCTCTGTAGCTGAAGAACCATGTATGGCCATTCCCTTGGCTCAGGCAATTTCACTGCTACTCTCCGTCTTATGGAAAATCTCTCCCTCCAGTGATGGTCAACAGTTTTAGACATCTGTGCCATCTGCTTAGAAGTATCTGCTGCAAGATAGTTTATTGTTCAGAATTGTCCCAACAAAGCACCCATGATTTGGTGTGTTAGTGCTAACTGGGGTCCCAGATTCTTCCCTGAACTAATCATCATCGTTGGTAGTTGATTACTGGGTCATGTATTTCCATGAATTCTTTTGAAGTTCATAATTCTTACTTGGTTAAACCTTGCATCCTTGGTGTTGTAAGTTTCAAAATGGTCTTACATAGTTGGACTCATTCTGCTTTGATATAAGTAATTTCCAGCTCACTCTTAAATTGATGTTCCTATGAATTCCTAGTTTTTTAGAACTACAATGTGAGATAGCTACACTCTAGAAGAAAATTAGGGTCAGAGAGGAGAAGATACACCATAAGGAGAGAGCAAGTGTGCCACAAAATTCAAATAATTAAATATTCACATAAAACTCACATTGATTGAAATCGTTCTTATTTTTTATTTGTAATTTTTTAATTACTATGGATATAGAATAGTGTACATATTATGGGGTACATGTGATAGTTTGATACAAGCATACATGCAATGATCAAATGAGGAAAATTAGGGTATATGTCATCTCAAGCATTTATCATTTCTTTGTATTAGGAACATTTCAATTCCATTCCCTGGCTTATTTTCAAACATGCAATAAATTATTGTTAATTGTAGCCCCTCCACATTGTGCGACCAAACACTAGATCTAATTCCTTCCACCCAACTGTATTTTTGTACCTAATAACCACCCCTGCTTTATCTCCCTCTCCCTGATACCCTTCCCAGCCCCTGGGAACTATTATTCTCCTTTCTTTCTTCATGAGTTCAATTTTTTTCTCTAGCTCCCTCATGCAATATTTGTCTTCCTGGGTCTGGTTTATTTCACGTAACCTAATGTCTTCCCGTTCTATCCATATTGGTTAGGAAGGTAGGATTTCATTTCTTATGACTGAATAATATTCTATTGTGTATATGAACACAATTTCTTTATCCATTCATTTGTTGACAGATAGTTAGGTAGATTTAATATCTTGGTTATCGTGAATAGTGCTGTAGCAAACACAGGGGTGGAAATATCAATTCCATATACTGATTTCCTTTCTTTTGAATATATATATCTCTACCTGATGGTGAGATTGCTGAATCATACGGTAGTTTTATTTTTAATTTTTAAAAGAACCTCCATACTGTTCTTTATAGTGGCTGTACTAATTTACATTCTAACCAGGTACATGGGATCCCCTAATCTCCACATCTTTGCAAGCATTTATTACCTGGCTTTTTGGTGAAAGTCATTTTAACTGGGGCAAGATAATGTCTCATTGTAGTTTGATTTGCATTTCTTTGATGATTAGTGATGTTGAGCATTTTTCTTATTCCTGTTGGCCATTTGTATGTCTTCTTTTGAAAAGTGTCTATTCAGATTTTTAGCCCATTTTAAGTTACATTGCTTTTTTTCCTATTAAGTTGTTTGAGCTCTTTATATGTTCTGGTTATTCATTCCTTGACAGGTAGTTTGCAAATATTTTCTCCCATCTGTGGCTTGTCTCATTACTTTGCTGAACATTACCTGACTTCAAATTATACTATAAAAGTATAGTAACAAAAATATTAATAGTATGTTGTTAGGTCTGTCCAGATGGTCCCTGGTCCCCTGGTTCTCAGTGTCAAGAGTAAATACTGGCACCAAATCAAGCCAGCGATGGATGATGGAGTCATCACAGATACAGAGCAATCCCACACGAAGCATTTACTGCCAAATAAAAGTTATGTCTCAGAGGGAAAGATGAATCACTCCCTGTGAGTGAAGAAAGACCCTGAAGTCTGTGCACACACTGTCTTTTTTTTTTTTTTTTTTTTTTTTTTTTTGGCCAGGGCTGGGTTTGAACCCACCCTCAGGCATATGGGGCTGGTGTCCTCCCCTTTTGAGCCACAGGCGCCACCCCACACTGTCTTTTTGTATGCTCACTAGTTTGTCCTGCCTTTGGGGTGATTGACAGTTTGTGATTATATAACAGGTTTCATAACAGGTTAGTTTCCTCACTGTGCATGTATTCTCTCAGAAGCCATCATGAAAACTCAACCCAAACAATGGTAATCAGATGATAATGAGCACCAGATCAGTTAAAGGTCACTAACTAGGTGCGCCTTACTATGCATGTTCCCACCAGGGAATAAGTTACTAGCCACAGTTTGGTCCTAGCTACAATTCCGTTCCTACTCTCTGCCTTCAGCCACCTCCTTGCCACCTGTTTACCCTCTCCCAGACCTAACGGTGCCGGCATAAAAAACGCAAACATAGACCAATGGAACAGAATGGAGAATACAGAGATGAATTGTGTGCTTATAGTCAAACAATTTTGACAAAGGCACCAAGAACATACATTAGGGAAAGGGTAGTCCAATAAATGGAGCTAGGAAAACTGGATAGTTGCATGCAGAAGATGAAACTAGACCCTTATCTCTCACCATATACAAAAATCAAATAATGTCTGTAATCCTAACTAGCACTCTGGGAGGCCGAGCTGTGAGGGCAAGTTGAGGTCAGGAGTTTTAGATCAGCCTGAACAAAAGTGAGTCCCCATCTCTATCAGAAATAGAAAAACTAGCTGGATATGGTAATATGCACTTGTAGTTCCAGCTACTTGGGAGGCTGAGGCAAGAAAATTTCTTAAGCACAGGAGTTTGAGGTTACAGTGAACTGAGATGACACCACTGTATTCTAGCAAAAAAGAAATGAAAAAACCTCAAATATAATAAAAATAGATTGAAAATTTAAATCTAAGACATGAAACTACTAGAAGAAAACATTGAGAAAATACTCCATGAGGTTGGTCAGGGCAAAGATTTCTTGAGTAAGACCTCAAAAGCCCAGGCAATGAAAGCAAGTGGACAAATGGGATCACATCAAGCTGAAGAGCTTCTGTACTGCAGACCAGACAGACATTTCATAGTGCCCTGTGGGTCCTGCTCTCAAGGGTTCAAAACCAGTGGAAGAAATTTAACAGATTAAAAGATGACTACAGTGTAGTGAATGCATTGCTAGAGAGTTCTTTGGGAGCACAGCAAAGACATCTTTTTCTAGGACGTAAATCCCCTTTTTCTAAGGTGTAAAAAGGATGTAAAAATACGGGCAAAATGTGTCTGGGAAGAAAGTGTGGTCTCCAAATATTGTTGAAACATAATTTCAATGTTCTCTATAATTTAAATATGAAAGTTATTAACTGTTAAAAAGAGTAATCACAAAAAAAAGGTAACCTAGCTTTCATTTCCTATATATTCTTTTAGTTGAAATATATTCCACTGACCTTTAACGATTTTTAGTATATTAATTTCAAGACTTTCCTGTCCTCCACATTATCGGTTAAGGATAGAATTCTGGAATAAAGAAAGAATTAAAGAGCCAGAAATGAATTTTTTAAAGGATACTATGAATAAGGCATTTCTTCTGTTAGTCTTTCTGGGCATATTCAGAAGCTCTGTTATAGTCAGTGAATAGTTAGAAAAATACTGCTCTACACAATTCTTTGTGAGAGGGGAGAGGCTCATTGGAAAGGGGGAGAGAAACATCAACCTGGGAGTGCCTGTCTCTTTCCAGATGTTGGAGTTTGCGTTCCCTGGATATTGAGACAGGACAACTGAGTTCTTGTCTATTTTACAGTGAATCTGTCCGTGGGTTGTCATCAGCACCCCTTTTTTCTTTTGTCTTCTCATGTGTAAAATGGGAATAATGTTTTCCTTTCCTACTTCTGCAGACAAGATTGCAGCCCTCCCCTCCCTTCCTCTTCTCTTCCCTTCCCTCTCCCTCTCTCTTTCCCTCCTTTCTTTCTTCCAATAACATTTTATTAGAGTCTGCTAACTACCAGAAAGTCTGATTAGTTCCGGGGATACAATGATGAAAACAGCACATTTCTTGCCTTCAGGAGGTCTCAGACAGTGGCAGAAACTGAATATCCATGTGAAAGGAGTTCTCTTATGAGTAATGTCAATAAAGTAGGATCTAAATTCTGGGAATAGGAGGAAGCCTTACTTTAGGCTTCTAGCAGTCTCTTAAGAGTTGAGACGAGGAGACTCCTGCCTGTAGCACATACGTAGATTTCCTTGTAAAATCAAACCTGAAGTAAACAGCAGTTACTTGAGCATACTAAATTACTCAGTGAGCCACGCCAGGCACACCCTGGGTATCTCGGGGTGTAAGAGAACTCCTTTCACACGGTATATTAGCAGCATCACTACTCTATCTATTCCGTACCAGTGATCACGAGTACTGACATCCCTGGGCTCTGGCGAGGATTAAAGGAAACATGTATTAAAAATGTTACTCTGATATGAGGCACTTGTCAAAATTTCATTTACTTGCACATGCAACAAATACTGTTTGTGGAGCTAGTCCGTTGCATGCGCGGGCTAAGTCCTGAGACTGATACAAATAATGCATGTCTCTTATCCTGAGGAGCTCCAGATGTAAAGGAAAGAAACAGTCATGTGAGTAGGCATTACAATATAATGTGTTAATACCAATAATGTGGGGTATTAAGGTGGCTCAGAGGAAGCAGTTTCCTTTCCTGGCACGTTAGAGAAGGCTTCACAATGGGCACACTGGGTTGGATCAGGAAAGATGAGTGGTGTCTGTCAGGTGAGTGTGGGAAGGTGTTCTAGGCAGTGGGAAAGACATGTAAAAACAGGAAATCCTGGAACAGTATCCTGTTTAGGGACGATAGTAGTTTCCCTTGACTGAAGCATGAAGCATATGCAGGGGCTTAAGGCTGGAAAAGTTAATACGAAGAAGGCCAGACTCTGGGCCTTGCATATTACTCTAGATACCGAATTTCTTATTGTAGGCATTAAGATGTCACTGAGGGTTTCAAAACAGGGGAGTTATACAGTTATGCTCAGATTAATGTTTTAGAAAGATCAGCAATGGGACAGTATAGATAACATATTGGGATAAGGAGAAAGGAAGATCCGTTAGAGGCAATTGCAACAGTTCCATTAAGAGAATGCTGTTACCAACAGTATATAACATGTTCCAAAATAGCTGGAAGAGATTTTAAATGATGACAACGTACAAATGTTGACAACACGTTGTATGCATGTATCAAAGTATCACACGTGCTTCATACATGTGTACAATTATTCTGTGTCAATACATTTTTTTAAAAAACAAAAAATATTTTTACAAATTATTAGTTTTAAAAACAAGAGAATGTTAAAACAAGAATAGCAGGAATATTCCAAAATAAGCAATATAGAGAAAGGAACAGATTTCGATGGGTGGGAGAGATGATGAGTTTAAGACGGTACATGTCGAATTTGAAATAGCACAGGGGGTTTGGCACTCAGAAGTGTGACGGAGCTGGAGATACCAATATGGGAGTCCATAGGCGTATAGATAAAATCTCTCAATGTAATTTCTTGTCCTTTTGAAAAAAAATATTTCTTGCTCTGAAAGGGTATGAATCATAAAGGGCACCTCTAAAATCTAATAAATAAATTATAGCAATTCGTATTCAGAAAAAGGTGACTTATTTTTGTGTTGGCACAAACCTGCCCATAATGCCTATGTGAAAATAAGCTAATCTGTCATCTCTAATAACACACAGGATTGTTCAGTGGGGTTATGAGAGGCTATTAGAGAGACAGAAGAAGAGTATGGACCAAGAAGTAATCCATTTATATCCAGAAAGAGAACTAAAAGCTTTTGGCACAATGGAATCATCATTATCTGCTAGGTTCTTTTCAGCATAACAGATTTCATATTATTTACTAGTTTTTTTGGGCACTAGGAAAGGTAGCTCTATTCCAGTGAAAGGTCAGATGCTTCTCCTCACACCCAGGCTTTAGAAAGCAGTTGTTTATTATTGTCGTATTATTTTTAAAAAGCAAAGAGTCCTTATCTGCTCCTCACAACTTCTGGATTTCTGTGGGTTTGTTTTTTCTGAATGATTTTTCTTTGGTCTATGTGTCACATACTTCTATTTCATAATATGGTTAGATATTTTTCTTATATACTATGTATTACAGATAATATGTCATAACACAATTCTGATATCTCCCTGTGAAATTTGCTGAGTTTTCTTCCCACAACAGTTAACAGAGTTTGTAGAGATTTGACTTTAGCTTTATTCAAGAGAGTTTATTTAGTATTTTTCCCCTTAATCCTAGTGAAAACATTTTCTGGAACTTAATTTGTCATCTTAAAATGTGATTATTCTGGGATTTCAATGGAAATTCCAAGGTGTTTACCAAGCCTTTGTAACTTGGCAAAACTCAAACTCCAAACTTTCTTGTGATGGGCAGAAACTAAAATATCTTCTTTAGCCCCACTGTACCTACTTGTAAGCCTAAGACAGAATGTCCAAGTGAGAATTCTGTCCTTGTCTTATCCAGACCACATACCACTGAAAGATACACTTTCTTTCCAAGCTGCTACCTGGGTTAGGTCTCAACAAAGGTGGTTTTCTTAAATATGTTCCTGAGAACTTGGTAGGCAATAGTGGGCTTGAGATGCAATGTACAAAACTAACTTTTCCCCTTTGCCCTGTATCTAGTTATGCTTCAGCTGTGCATAGTGTCTGCCTGTAATGAACTTTATGTTTTTGATATCCATCTATCCCCTTGTCTACTAATTTGCCCCAGAGTCCTGCAAACTTTGGGGAAGCTAAAGTCAGGCTATGTCTCAGAAACTCTGTTCAATTTAACTTCTCTTAAGAATCTTGCTTTAATTGTGACATTGTTGATATTCCTATAGAACCAGGTTTATTTTTGTGATTAGTTTGTTAAAAGTGGAATAAAATAGCCCTGCACACATGAAATGAGTAACAGAAGAGGATGCAATCTCTGGAGGGGAAAAAGAAGATGGTGCTCCGGAAGGGCCTTGCCGATGACTCTGAAGTGCCAGTGATCTTCTTTGTCTTAATCTGGGTCTGCGGTTATTCACTGTGTTATGATGCTTTAAACTTTATATATCCATTTTACACACACATCGCTGTGTGCTATACATTTCACAATGGAAAAACAAGTTAGCACAACTACCAAAGGACAAACAAAATGAAGGAAGAAAAAATTAGAAAATAACTTCCAGTCACTTAGTTTTACTGTATATAGGAAGAACATGCCATTTTCAGAAGGAATCTTGCCCAACAAATAGTTATTGATGATGATGAAATTCAAAGATGCTATAAATTTTTAAGAAGTCCTTCCCTGTGAAAACAAAAAGCAAGATTTTAGAGCCTGAATTACCAGAGTTCATATCCTACCTGTGCCACATTCTAGTAGGCAATTAGTTAATATCTAAATTAGGGAATCCTCAATTTCTTCAACTACAAAATGGAAATAAAAGCAAATCCTTCACAGAACTGTTGTAAGGAGTAATGAGTTAACATACATGCCGTACTTCTTAGTATGGGGTGTGGTACACAGTAGGTCCTCCTAAGAATGTCTCAGCCCCCAATTTATTCCCAGGGTATTAGATAATTAGAGAGAGTCAAATTCATATAGTCAAATTAAATTCTTCATACTAAGTATAAGATACATTTTAAACTCAGTTCTGTTAGAACTTAGTTGTTATTCTAGAGGCAACAATTGCTCATGGTATCCCATTGTTATTACATACTTAACTGTCTTATCCTTCAGTATCATTCCAAGTGTCAGTGCCCCAGATACTTCCTTTATTAAAGCACATGAAATAGAGGGTAGGAGTAAAGCATAGGGATAAAACAGATTGTATGAAAAAAAAAATGGGCCGTGAAAAAGGGACCCACAGGAAGACTATAAAAGTCCTCCCTGTTTAATGAGTCACATGTTACAATTTCCTTGTATAATTAGCAACATCCCAGGAATATAGTCAGATGGAGAAGCACACAGCCCCATTCTCTACCTAGAAAGAGTCTTTGATGGACACTGAAAGTATTTTCCATACGCTAGCCAAAGAATTTAAAGACACAAAGAAAAAACTCTCAGCATTTTTTCCTAAGGCTAAACTTACGGAAAAAAAACATTGAGAAACCACACAAGAAAGGAACCGATTGTTAACAACGTTATCACTCCTAATTAAACTTGACACTGAAAGCAACTGATTCACTGCTTTAAACAGTACCTTCTTGGTTTTGTCGTTCCTTTTCCAATTTTTCACCATGAGCAGGCATTTTTCCCTCAGTACAGAAGTTCATACACCTAGCCCTCGCACAAACACAAAATAAAAATTCAGAAACAGCATATTCATATGAGGAAACAATTATACTGCTATTATGAATGCAGTGAAGGGTGAAATGTCAGGAGGGTGGGGTCTGGGAATTAGACTGCCTGAGAGGATCCTGAAATTAGTCCGACTCAAGTTTGAGTGCAAATTTAACCTTCCTCCATCTCCACCATAGGAAGCAGGCAGTGTGAGCCCTCTCAGCATCAGTGTGGTCCTCAGGGAAGTGGAGGTTGCCCTGGATGCAGTGAGCAGGTGTGTGAGCAGTGCCTCGTCTGCCCCCTGGTTTCCAGACTAGAACTGGAAGCAGATTTTTGGCCTCCCGAGTCCCACGGGGACTAAGGCTAAACCACTTCTCTAAACTCTTCCCTGTTTTATTTTCAGCTCTGAGGACATACCCTCTTGCAACCCTCATCCTGCCTCCAAACGCAAAGCTTCCTTGACAAACCAAAGGCAGACTCTTCTAGACTGGCAATGGAAAGAGATTCACCCCGCCCCTCCACGGAGGAGGGAAGTGACTGTAGCTTGGAGCCACAATTCCTTCCTCCCTGACTGATTTTCTCCTTGAAAATTTCTTACCATTAGTCCACACTCTGGTCTCAAGAAAGTTGCGTCCCTACCATGTGGATCAAACGTGACATACTTAATAATGACTATAGGAATTCTCCCTAATTTTCCAGGAACACATAACACAAGGAACTCATTCACTCTTCATCAAACATTTATCAATGGCCTACCGTGGCCCAGGTCCTATTATAGGCAGAGGGATACAGCAGTTGATAACGGAAACACCTGCCTGCATAGAGTTTCCAATCTCTCAGAGCAGGAATGAAATCTTAAAATCAGGCTTCCTGAACACTGTGGGAAAACATAAAGGAAGGAGAGAGAGATGGCATTGCGAAATAGAAAACCTGGCTCTTTTTTTTTTTTTTTTTTGAGACAGAGCCTCAAGCTGTTGCCCTGGGTAGAGTGCCATGGCATCATAGCCCACAGCAACCTCCAACTCCTGGGCTCAAGCGAGTCTCCTGCCTCAGCCTCCCAAGTAGCTGGGACCACAGGCACCCGCCACAATGCCCAGCTATTTTTTTTGGTTGCAGCCGTCATTGTTGTTTGGCGGATCTGGGCTGGATTCGAACCCGCCAGCTCAGGTGTATGTGGCTGGTGCCTTAGCCGGTTGAGCTATAGGCGCTGAGCCTCGTATTTTTTTTTTAGATAGAGTCTCACTATATGGTAGAGTATTCTCACCTCATATTTGTCTCCATATGTCATTAGAGGCCATACGTGGTGGCTCACACCTGTAATCCTAGCAGTCTAGGAGGCTGAGGCAGGTGGACTGCTTGAGCTCAGGAGTTTAAGACCGGCCTGAGCAAAAATGACACCCTGTCTCTACTAAAAATAGGAAAACTAACCAGGCCATCATGGCTGGAGCCTGTTGTCCCAGCTACTCAGGAAGCTGAGCCAAGAGGATCACTTGAGCCCCAGAGTTTGAGGTTGTATTAAACTCAGGGTGACAGAGTAAGACTCTGTCTCAAAAGAAAAAAAAACAAAAAAACCCACCACCACCAACAACAACAGTAATAACAAAAGTGTCACTAGATACTATTCTCCATCATCTGGTGGTGACCTAAATCTTGATTTGACCCTTTCAGGACCAAACAAGGAGAATGTGGGACCCAGAGACCTGTCTTCCAAAAATCAGCTTCTTGCTTCAGGACTAGCCTATTCCTTCTAGCAAAGGGAGGAGCTGGGTATGGCAGAGGGACGCACCAACCGTTCAGGGGGCTGTGGTCTTTCCCTATTATCTCAGAGTGACAACATTATTGAAGTACATCCAGTAAACCCAGAATGAGCACTGGGGCTACACGCACGCTGCATTGGTGTGTGTGGGGTGGGGGACAATTAATCACACACTCAAACAGGCATGACATGTTAATTTAGTTGCTAGGGTTATCCTGGCTTTTATTGGTGACTGTAAAATTGTGTGAAACACCCTCTTTTCTCTCACAGAACAAGACTTAAAAATTCATATATTCTGGAATATTTTGGGATGTGTTGAGAAAGATAACAGGCATAAATGCTACATTCGTACATACCTTGTAACAAGACATTTTGACATTCAGACTCTGCCGGTTAGGATAACATGCCCTTCCTATCTACTTAGATTAGGTGTATATTTTAACCATGCAAAGCATTTGTACCGTAACTATATTTTCCTTTAGCATGCATTCTCTTTTGCCGTGGGGTCCCCTGAAGAATAAGATGTTAGTTTTGATTTCTTATCTTCCTTTAGCTGGAGCACATTCTCTGGAAAACATGTCTCCAATTTTAAAATGCCAAGGCAAATTGTGAGGTCCTCCCACCTTCCTTTTTCTGGTGACAGTGGTATCAGATACTGTCACTCTGCACCCTCTCCAGGTATGCGTTGCATTTGGGGATGATTGAAAGCTCTAGGTAGCAGTGACTCTGTCAAAACTCACGGAGAAGAGACCTTAATTCTGGAATAATATTATGAAGGCTTGGGTAACTTTTCATCAGCTCTCTGTTACACGAGCTTTTTAAGAAAATGTAATTTACAAAACTTCATAGTTAATATTTTTTCTCCACCGTTTCAAAAGGATTTTGTGAAGATTTTCTAAGAAAGGTGAAGTTCTTGAGCATGTGGCCTCTGTAAGGATCCCTTTTGTTTACAAATAAGAGCTCCTCTTAGCTTCTCTCCTCTGTCTCTCCCGAGGCTCCTCCCAGTCCCTCTCCTGAGGCCAGGCCGGCTCCCTCCCCAGGTCTCCCAGCTGCATGTGCTTGAGACTTTCCTTATTGTGACATCATTAGTATGAAGCGGATGTTTCATAGCGAGGAAACCCAGAGCTGAGCTCTCACACTTTGATCTCAGCTACGTGCTCTGTGCATTTGGATAAGTTCCAGCTGTGTCCTGGGCTCGTCTAAATTTGTTGAATGAAGATGCTCTTCAACTACTTTATCTTTTTTCCTTTGCCATAATATATTACAAACCTATACATATTTGTTTGCATTCACTGACTTAACACATTTTCTTTCGACTAAACTTACACAATTCCTGATCCTCTGGTAACCAGGACTACTTCACTTCAATAATGTGAATGATTCTTTAGGCTTGAGTGATAAAATCATTCTATAACTAAAACAAAGGTTCAGTTTCTCTCTAATTTCATCTTTTTTAATCTGAAAAACTCTTTGTCATGCAATATCTCCAATTAAGAACACTTTCATTTATACATATAATAAACAAGGTTAATTAATTTCAAACTATGAATGTATATTATAGTTAATGTATAGTTAATGTATAATTTCATTTATACATATAATAAACAAGGTTAATTAATGTAGTCTATATTAAGAATAATGAATCCGTTGAGAGGACAATCCATTATAGCATTTTCAATTACTGCCATGATTAGTACTTTAAATATTTCTGTATCCCTTTTTATCCCAAAAAACAAAAATTCAAATTTTTTATTATTGTTTCAGCTAAGGGTACAAAGAAGTAGGTTACATGTTTGCATTTGTTAGGTGAAGTCCCTCTTAGAATTGTGTCCCACTCCCAACAAGTGTGCCATACACCCTAACATTGTCCCCATTAAGTGGGAGCATACTCACCCCCCGGCACTTCCCTCCTTCTCTCATCTCCCCCCACATTGAATGTAATTGAGTTTTTCTTTTATGTGGGTGTGTATTGGTTCACCTACTGGCTTCGTATTTGTATTGAGTACATTGGATTCTTGCTTTTCCATTCTTGTGATCCTTTATTAAGAAGAATGTGTTTCAGCCCCATCCAGGTTAATGCAAAGGATGTAAAGTCTTCATCTTTTTTTAATGGCTGAATAATATTCCATGGTGTACATATACCACAGTTTGTTAATCCAGTCCTGGGTTGGTGGGCATTTAGGCTGTTTCCACGTTTTGGCAACTGTAAATTGAGCTGCGATAAACAGTCTAGTGCAAATGTCCTTATGATAAATGATTTTTTTTTCCCCTGGGTAATGGGATTAGTAATGGGATTGCAGGATCAAATGGAAGGTCTAATTTGAATTTTCTGAGGATCTCCATGCTTCTGTCTAAAGAGTTTGTATTAGATTGCAGTTTCACCAACAGTGTGAAAGTGTTCCCTTCTCTCCACATCTGCACCAGCATCTGCAGCTTTGAGACTTTGCAATATGGGCCATTCTCCCCAGGGTTAGGTGATATCTCAGGGTGGTTTGACTTGCATTTATCTGATGATTGGGGAAGATGAGTGTTTTTTAAAAATGTTTGTTAGCCATTTGTCTGTCTTCCTCAGAGAAGGTTCTGTTCATATCTCTTGACCAGTGGTAGATATGATTGTTTTCTCTCTTTTTTGTTGATTAATTTGAGTTCTCTGTAGATTCTAATTACCAACTCCTTGTCAGATTCACACCATGCAAATATCTTTCCTCATCCTGAGGGTTGTTTTTTTTGCTTTCCTTGTTGTGTTCTTAGCTGTGCAGAAGCTTTTCAGTTTAATTAAGTCCCATTTGTTTATTTTTGTTGTTGCAGTTGCCACTCAACTCTTCATCATGAGATCTTTCTTCAGTCTGACATCATCAAGAGTTTTTCCCAGACTTTCTTCTAAGATTTTTATTGTTTCATGTCTTAGATTTAACTCTTTTACCCATCTTGAGTCATTTTTTAAGTGGTGAAAGGTGTGGGTTCTGTTTCAGTGTTTTACATGTGGTTACTCAGTTCTCCCAGAACCATTTGTTGAATAGGGGGTCTTTTCCCCAGTGTAGGCTTTTGTTTGGTTTATCAAAGATCAGATGGCAAAAAGAGACTGGTTTCATCTCTTGGTTTTCTGTTTTGTTCCATATATTTATGTCTCTATCTTTATGCAAAAATCATGCTGTTTTAATTACTGTGGACTTGTAATATAACCTGAAGTTTGGTAAAGTGATGCCTCTAGCTTTGTTTTTATTATTAAGAATAGCCTTGGCTGTATGGGGATTTTCTGGTTCCGTACAAAGCAAAGTGCTATTTTTTCCAGTTCAAAAGTATGACATTGGTATTTTAATGGGGATTGCATTGAATCTGCAGATTGCTTTGCGTAGAACAGACATTTTAATAATGTTGACTCTTCTCAGCCAAGAGCATAGTATGTTCTTCCATTTGTTAATATCTTCTGCTATTTTTTCCTTAGGGTTTCATAACTCTCTTTGTAAAGATCCTTCATCTCTTTATTAGGTATATTCCTAAGTTTAATTTTCTTTGAAGCTACTGTGAAGGGAATTGTGTCCTCAATTTGCTTCTCAACTTGGCTGTTATTGGTGTACACAAAGGCTACTGATGTGTGGACATTGATTTTATATACTGAGACTTTTTGTATTTCTTGATCACTTCTAGGAGTCTTATGGTTGAGTCTCTGGGTTTTCTAAGTATAAGATCATATCATCTTAAGTATAAGAGTGAGAGTTTGACCTTCTCTGCCTCCACTAAGATGCCCTTTATATCCTTCTCTTGCTTGATTACATTGGCTAGAACTTCCAGAACTATTTTGAATAGTAGTGGTGATAGTGGACATCCTTGTCTGGTTCTAAGGTTTTAAGTGGAAAAGATTTCAGTTTTTACAAACTATGTAACCCAAACTCTGTACCCCTGTAATATTCTGAAATTTTTTTTAAAGCCTTCAAATATCAGTGCCCTGCAATCATTCCTAAGAATGCTTTCACTACTAAGCCTCAAATGGGGAAAATAAAAACAATGTGCTCAGTTTCCCATTAAAAAAAGAAGTTATTGCCTAATGGTAATAGAGCTTTGTTTAGTTTGATGAAAAAGTTTTGCAAGTAGTGGTGTCTGTTGCACAACAAGGTGCATAGAATTAATTAATGCTATTGAACTATATACTTAATAGTGGTTAAAATAGCAAATTTTGTGTTACAAATATATACTTACCACATTTTAACAATTCAAAAAACAGACAAAGTTATATTAATATGTGTTTCATTTTTGGTGAGCCTGTAAGAATCAAAGGGATTATGATTGTTATTAATTTCAAAGAAACCTACTAAAAATTTTATTCCCATACCCACATTTTCCTTAGTGTTGGGATAGGAAAATGACCTCCAAGCAATTTTTTTAAAAATCATTTTCTTGTTACACCCACAAATACAACAAAAACATTCCAGAATTGGCATACTGATTTCCATTATATAACCATGACATTGATAACGCTTTGAATGCTATATATGAAGAAATTCTCTGATCACTTTCTACCAGAACAATACATTCTCTGATCACTTCCTACCAGAACAATTCTTTCTGTAGCTAAATAGTAGTTAGCAAATCTGTATGGCTCCAAAGAGCACCATAATTTACATTAGCAGGTTTAGCTGTCATAGTATTTAAGCAGAAGGTATGTGCCCTTTATGAGCTCTAAGGTAAAACATCAAGTTTGAAGTGGTATTTAGGGGTTTTTTTCCCTAAAGGAGCCACTAACACTTAGAGACATGTTAAAGGGCTGCTTTTAAGAAAATGTGAAGCAATAATAATAAAAAGGTAACAAGAATTGCCTCCGTTTCATTTGCAGATCAGATAATTATAGTTCTGGGAGCAAATAATGTTATAGCTTTTGAAGATCCCTTGGGTTTGCACAAAGAAACTCTATAGTGTTTTATAAAATTTGAAAACTCTTTGTTCTTACTTGTCAATCATGCATAAGCCTTTTAAAGTTTTCTCATACTTATTTTGCAATATAAAATTTTGAGAAATGTTGGGTTTGGATGCCTATTTTTCTGCATTCCTTCTGGTTGGTCTCATGGGGTCCCAGGGAGCAATAGAAGTGACATATTTCTTTCACTCCATCTGGGCCTCCCGGTCACTGTCAAACACCTGCATGATAATTTTAGCCAATCACTGGAGAGTAGAGTTGCCCTGAGGACACTTGTCCAATTCAAATGCTTCTCAGTGATATAAAATCTAAAGAGAATGAGAAGATGGAGAGGTGTTTAAGGCTTGAGTACTAATTTTTTTTTCTATATATATATATTTCCAAATAGCAGAATAAATGGTGGGAAGTCTGATGGTGCAACGTCCTAAATGTATTCTTCAGCTGAGCTGGCCTGCTTGACATGGTTGGGAGGGCCAGATTTGCTCCCTACTTCTTTTCGTAGCCATTTTTTTGTTTCACGTACTGAGTTAATTCCTTATTCTTCTTATCCTTAGTTTACAAATCATCTTGATTATCCCCAGTATTAATTGTATTTGAACCTTCGGAATTATATTTTGTTTGTGCTACCTTTTTGGAAACGTGCTAATATTTTTGGAAAGAGAGAGGGAAGATTTTTATTTGTAAAAGAAAGATAACTACACTTATCAAATGCTTACCTACTATGTGTTACAAACTCTGTAAGCATTTTACACATTAAGATGTTTAATCTTCATGATCCTACATGGTATACTAATAGTATGACCAGCACACTAGCTTTATTTTCAGAAGAAGAAACAGGCACAAAAAAGGTTGAGACACAAAAGTTTCATTTGATCAGGGCGGGAATCCTGGCTCCAAAATCTGTACTCTACCATTATACCATGTTTCTTCATCAGGTATATTTAAAATCTCTTTCTATATTGTTTTTAACCACATGGTTAATTAAATTTCCAGTAACTGTATTAATCATAGTCCAAGTTATTTTATTCAACTTTCAAACATTACTTCAGATCTTATTATGTATCATTTGCTGCTAAATAATGATAAGTAAGATGAGAGATACTATTTTTCTAGTGGAAAGATAAGTTCAATGTGCAGGGATAGATTTGCTATGAAGGTAATGAAGCTTGATCTTCATCTGCATGATCTTGAGAGGGGCACAACCACATCTTCACATAGTCAAAGTTTTGGTAATTCTTGAAAAAAAATGAGAAATTTAACTTCCGTTGGTTAAGACTGCTGTCTCTTTGTCCTCCAACTTCCCCTGTGCCATAACTCTCATGTCAGGCAGCACTGAAAATGCCAGGGATATTTGTGGGAACCAATTAAAGAGAAGTTGAGTTGAAAACACATTTATTTTGGCTTTTATGGAATATGTTTATATGACTTGCAATCACATCTTACATAATTAAGTTATTGCTAGCTATCCCCCTATACGGATAATTTCTAGGATACATTTTCTGTACAGGCAGTAAACTAGGCTTTTGCATTGTTTAATAACTCAACTAATGAAGAGGAATCCATCATATGAACACATTGAGAAAATATTTTAATTTCTTGCTGATTTGATATGAGTACGTACCAGGAAAATTAATGACTATAATGTAACTCTAAACAAGCTGGTCAATGGGTGTCACTAAGTCAGGGAATATTTTAGAATTCCTTGGGATTGGGATAGGAGAACATGAAATACTCTGAGATTGGAGCACCCACTCAGAAATGACACTAGATAAAGATTTTTCCCAAGCCTGACAACAATTTGAAAAATGTAAAGGACATAGCCAAAAACAAACTGCAAAGCTCAAAGAAACTAGAAAGTCAAGTCAATCATATTACAGAAAGGCCTTAGTTTTTAATACTTTCTGTAAAAAATTACAAACTCTTGCCTCGGTGCCTGTGGCTCAAGTGGCTAAAGTGCCAGCCACATACACCTTAGCTGGTGGGTTCAAATCCAGCCTGGGCCTGCCAAACAACAATGACAGCTGCAACCAAAAAAACATAGCCAGGCATTGTGGCTGGCACCTGTAGTCCCAGCTACTTGGGAGGCAGAGGCAGGAGAATTGCTTGAGCCCAGGAGTTGGAGGTTGCTGTGAGCTGTGATGCACTCTACCCATGGTGACAGCTTGAGGCTCTATCTCAAAAAAAAAAAAAAAATTACAAACTCTTATCATCTGAAGAGGTGTTGAAAGAATGTGAGCCAGAACCATAGAAAAAGACTATCTTAATAGCATATCAGGCAATTAATTAATAAAAATACAAGACTACTGTTCCTTATGCCAGGAGTTTGGAATTGCCACTCCATTCTAATAACAATGGAAAAGCTGAACAGACTAATAAAAAAATCAACAACTCTCTGGAATCTATAAGAGAAGTAGGGACTCAGGTAACCAACACCTCCCAGATTAGAGAGAGACAAAGGAATACTGGGGCAGAGACTCCTGAGCAGAATCCACCCGGGGAATCAGTGCTGGGGAGGAAAAATGGAGCTGTAATTGACATACTGCTGGAGGCTCAATGGGGACAAATCTGACAGTTAAAATCTACAGGGCACCCCGTCATGAGCGCCCCACACACACATTTGTGAGTTTTTAGCAGGTTCTCCCAGTAAATATTATAGAGAAAAAGGCACCTCATGTAGGAAGAGGGAAAAATACCTATTTTGAAATGTATTGGAATACTTTCTTCTTTTTCATAAAGCCGGCCCTCAGGAGAAACTATCCAGCCAGAGCCTGACCGAGCTGGAGGAAGGAAAATATCCAATTCTAAGCAGCTTTCACCTTCCGTGTGGGAGGAGGGAAATGCTCACATCCAGCCCACCAGCCCTCCTGCTCCACATAAGCATTGGGTGAGTGGGAGACTGAGAGGCCTTGTGTGGTTCTTAGTGCAGAGGCCCAGGCTCACTTAAAGATCAAGACTTCATCACAGAGCTATAGAATGTTTCCCCTTCCCCCACCTCCACCCCATATCTGCAGCAATTCCTTAAACCTGTATATCGTGTCTTGCTATTGAGAAAAAATTGTGCATCCTAAAAGGCAAAAAAAGTTACAGTTTGAATAGACAGAGCAAGCCTCAAAACCAGACATGACAGTGATGTTGGAATTATCAGATCAGGAATTTAACTTAATGGAGATGATGAGATTTCCAATGGATAAGTAGAAAGCATTTCAAACCAGAGAGATACATGGAATGTAAATAGAGATGAAATTAGTAATTAAGAACCAAAAAGAAATACTAGAGATGAAAAATAATTGCACCAAAATGAAGAATGCCTTTGGTGGGTTTATTAGTAGACTGGATGTAGCTGAAGAAAGAATCTCTTAGCTTTAGTTAGGATATACCAATAAAAACCTCCAAAATTATTGAGCAAAGAGAACAAAAGACTGAAAGAAACTAGAATATCTAAGTGCTGTGGGATAATCATGAAAGGTATAACATATGCAAATAGAAATTCCAGAAGGATAAGGAAAAGAGAAAGGAACAGAACTACCTGAAAAAATATGACTGAGAATATTCCCAAATTAATAACAAATACCTGTCATACATTCAGAAAACTCAGGAATACCAAGCAGGATAAATGCCTCCAAACCCACATAAAACCAAAACCACAAACAGAAAAACTACATAGGTATATCAGTCTCAAACTATAGAAAATTGGAGGTGAAGGAAAAAATCCAAAAAGAACACATCACCTATACAGGAATGAAGGTAAGAATTAGGCCTGAATTCTCCTTAGAACCTAGGCAGGCAGAGACACCTGTATAGACATTCCGTACCCTGTGAAATTATTCTTCAAAAGTGAAGACAGAAAATCAGTAAGACATAGTCGAACTCAACAATACCATCAGTCAACTGGATGTGATTGACATCTGTAGATGACACCTTCCACCACAACAGCAGGACGCACATTTACCCAGTCCTCTCAAATTCATGTGGAACATTTACCAAGGTAGATTACATTCTGGGCCATAAACACACTTTGCCAAATTAAAAAAATAGAAATCATACAATGTCTGCTATCAGATCACAAGGGAATTAAAACTATAAACAACAAAAAGACAATTAGAAAATCAAATACTTGGAGATTAAACACACTTGTAAATAACAAATGGGTCAAATAAGGACTTTCAAGAGAAATTTAAAAATATTTTGAATTAAATCATTATGAAAACACAACTTATAAAAATTTGGGGATTCAGTGAAAGTAGTGCTTAGAGGGAAATTTATAGTATTAAATGCATATAGCAGAAAAGAAGAAGAAGATCTATTCAGTAGTCCAACTTTGCATCTTAGGAGACTACAAAAAGAAGAATAAATTAAATCCAAAATAAGCCAAAAAAGGCAGAGTGTGGTGGCTCACCTCTGTAATCCCAGCACTCTGGGAGACTGAGGCAGGTAGATTGCTTGAGCTTAGGAGTTTGAGATCAGCCTGAGTAAAAGCAAGACCCCGTCTCTAGTAAAAATAGAAAAACTGGCCAGGTGTGGTGGTGCACACCTATAGTCCTAGCTACTAGGGAAGATGAGGCAAGCGGATCTCTTGAGCTCAGGAGATAGTTTGAGATTGCTGTGAGCTGTGAAGCCACAGCACTCTAGCCTGGGGCAACAAAATGAGTAAGACTCTGTCTCTAAATAAATAAATAAATAATTTTTTAAAAAGCTAAAAAAAAGATATAATAAAAGTCAGAGCACAGATCATTAAAATTAAAAATAGAAAATCAACAAAATCAAAACCTGATTCTTTGAAAAAATCAATCAAACTGACATACCCAGTTAGTATAATACACTAACTTCACTAGCCAGACTAATGAAGAAAAAGAAGACACAGAATTGGGAGCCAAGATGGCGAACTGCAGCCAGCTTTTTACAGAAGCTCCCGTCCAGAAGGAGGCTGAAAGGACAGAAGCTTAGCAAATTAGCTGATGGTTTGGAGCAGAGACAAGAGAGAAGATTGAAGAGCGTACTTCAAC
>CAUYTI010120578.1:0-13758 GCA_963575145.1 Galago senegalensis | reverse complement strand
AGACGGTGCCTCAAGCTGTTCCCCTGGGTAGAGTGCCATGGCATCACGCTCACAGCAACCTCCAACTCCTGGGCTCAAGTGAGTCTCCTGCCTCAGCCTCCCAAGTAGCTGGGACTACAGGCGCCTGCCACAATGCCCGGCTATTTTTGGTTGCAGCCATCATTGTTGTTTGGCGGGCCCGGGCTGGGGATTCGAACCCGCCACTTTAGGTGTATGTGGCTGGTGCCTTAGCCACTTGAGCCACAGGTGCTGAGCCAAGTATGCTGTTTTAGATACTATAGCCTTGTTAGTATAATTTGAAGTCAGATAATGTGGTGACTCCACATTTGTTCTTTTTGCTTGGGCTCCTTTTCTGTTCCACATAAAGTTTATGGTTAGTTTTTCTAGATCTGTGAAAAGTGATGTTGGCATTTTGATGGGAATGGCATTGAATCTGTAAATCACTTTGGGCGGTATGCAGGTTTTAACAATGTTGATTCCTTTGATCCATTGGCATGGGATGTTTTCCCATCTGTTTCTGTTATCTATGATTTCTTTCATCAATATTTTGTAGTTCTCCTTGTTGAGATCTTTCACCTCCCTGGTTATGTACATTCCTAGGTATTTCATTTTCTTTTCAGCTATTGTGAGTGATTTTTGAGTTACTTATTTGACTTTCAGATCGACTGTTCTTTATTTACTCAAATACTACTGATTTGTGCATATTGATTTTGCAACCTGAGACTTTGCTAAATTAATTTATCAGTCCTAGAAGCTTTTGGTGTCATCTTTAGAGTTTTCCAGATAAAAGATCATATTGACTATTCTAAAACCATCAGAAAGACTGAATTCTCTCTAACTTATTCTATGAAGCCAATATCAATTTGATGCTAAACTCAGGAAAGGACACATACACAAAAAAGAAAACTATAGACCAATATCCCCTATGAACAGAGGTGCAGAAATTCTCAACTAAATATGAGTACCCTCAATTTGCCATCATGTCAAAAAAATAATTCACCATGATCAAGTGAGTTTCATTCCAGGGATGCAAAGATGACTTAATATAGGCAAATCAATAAATGTGACTCATCACACGAACAGAAGTAAAAATAAAGATCATAGATCATCTCAATAGATAGAGAAAAAGCATTGACAAAATCTAGTACCCCTTCATGATAAAAACCCTTGACAAATTAGGCATAGAAAGAACATATCTCAAAATTTTAAAAGCCATTTTTGAGAAACCCACAGCCAACATTATACTAAATGGGCAAAAGTTGAAAGCATTATCCCTAAGAATGAAAACAGAACAAGGGTGCCGTCTGTCACCACTTCTATTTTAATAAGCAGCAGAAGTCCTAGCCAGAGCAATCAGGCAAGAGAAAGAAATAAAGGGTTGAATCAGAAAAGAAGAGGTCAAACATTCCCTGTTTGTGATGATATATATTGTAATAAGTCTTCTCTACAAAAGTCAGTTCTATTGTCACTCTGCTGCTCATCTTGTCCTTCCACAATGGCTGCCTGAGGCCCTAATTTGCATTCAGGAGAAAAATAGAGCCTGTTCATCTCCATATTCTCAGCAAAATTTCAAGATTCATAACCCCAGTTACAATGGCCCACATCACAAAGTCTCAAAACTGCAGATGCTGGGGTCGTAGATGTGGAGAGAAGGGAACACTGTTACCCTGCTGGTGGGACTGGAAACTAATACAACCTTTTTGGAAGGACGTATGGAGAACCCTCAAAGAACTCAAACTAGACCTCCCATTTGATCCTGCAATCCCATTACTGGGAATCTACCCAGAAGGAAAGTTTAAAAAAAAAACGTACCTGTGATACGTAAGACTGAGAACATAATCATAGCTTAGAAAGACTAAAGATAACAACTAAATATGTGGGATCCTGGATTAAATCCTGGAACGCTTAAAAGAGCATTAGTGGAAAAAAACTGGTGCAATTTGAATAAGGTCCATCAGTTAAATGTAAGTGTGTATGCCACACCTCCTGGGAGCAGGACCCAACTACAGTAGGAACTGTACCTGGTAACAAATGCAAACATTGTAACCTAATTGTTGTACCCTGATATTAAACTGAAATTTTGAAAAGGTCTATGAATTATTTAATGGTTAATAGAATTGCACTAAGGTACTTTTTTGGCTTTGGTAATCTTACTACCCTGTAAGATGCTTATCTCATGGGGAGCGGCTGAAACGTCTACATTAATCCTCTGTATTGTTTTTAGAAACATTTCCTTAAGTCTAAAGTTATTTCAAGAAATGTTAAAATCATCCTAAATGCTAAATTGGTCTCTGAGGATAGAGATTCAGGGTTACAGGTCATCTTACACATAAACTGAGAAGCTCATTAGAAGTCATCACGAGAAACAAGGAGGGTAGAGATCACGCTGCCTTGTGTGGGAAAAGCGCTGTCAGGACTTTGCTGGGAAAGTGTTAAAAGACACAGTTCCTCTTACTTTTTTCCAGCTTTGTTGAGTTACACTTAAAGACTAAAAATTGCATATATTTAAGATGTACGGCGTGATATTGTGACATACATAGGCTGTGAAATGACAACCACAATCGAGTGCTAATAGCTGAAATAGCCCTCACCTCACATAGTTATGATTTTTCTATGTGGTGGAAACACTTAAGACCAACCCTATTAGCAAATTCCAACTATACAATACGGTATTATTAATTATAGTCAACATGCACTACTGTAACCTTTGACCACAATCTCCCCATGTTCCCAGCCTTCAGCCACTAGCAACCACCATTCTGCCTTCTCCTTTTATGAGTTCAACTTTTTAGACTCCTCTGTACAGATCTGCATCACTTAACTGGGATGCGGTTTGAGCAATCCATCGTGAGGCGTTTCCCTGTTACATTGCATCCCAGAGGGCCCTGACTGACACAGCCTAGATACCCAGCCCTCTATGGCACCCAGGGACACGTGGACAGCTACAAACATGGAGGCTACAAATGTGGTCAGCCTGTTGCTGACTGGACACTGTAGGCAACTATTACACAATAATAAGTTGTGTATCTAACCAGAGAAAAACTATGGTAAAAATACAGTGCGATGATTTTTAAAAATGGTACTCCTGTATAGGACGCTTACCACGAACAGAATTTACAGGGCTGGAAGTGAATAAGTGAGTGGGGAATCAATGTGAAGGCCCAGGACGCTATCCAATAACTTTACAAACAATTTACACTTAGGCTACCATAGCTTTTTAACGAGTTTTTCTTCTTTTTTCAATAATAAAGAAACCTTAGTTTACATTTTTTTTTACTTTATAAACCTTTTCTTTCTTTAACTTTTTGACTCTTCTGCAATAACATTTAGCAAATGTTTTCTTTCTTCCCCTCCTTATTTTTTAAGTTTTTTTTCTAGTTTTAATTTTTTTTTTAACTTTCTTTGTTAAAAACTAAGACACAAACACACACATCAGCTTTGTCCCCGAGGGTCAGGAACATCCACACGTCACTAGGCAATAGTTATTTTCAATCCAAGGAAAATCTTGTGGGGCCACCATCGTGTATGTACTCCATCATTGACTGAGCGTCTTTATGGGGGACATGACTGTATTTTTCTTTTTGCATCTGGCTTATTTCACATAGCATACTATCTTGCAGATGTATCCTTGTCGTAAACAATAAGATTTTCCTCTTTTTTAAGATCGGATAATATTTTGTTGTATATACATATTATAATGTCTCAGTGGGCACTCAAAAGTTTGAGGTTGCTGTGAGCTATGATGCCATGGTCCTCTACCCAGCGTGACAGCCTAAGACTCTGTCTAAAAAACAAAAGAAAGACAAAGAAAAAAAGAAGGGGCAGCGCCTATGGCTCAAAGGAGTAGGGCGCTGGCCCCATATGGCAGAGGTGGTGGGTTCAAACCCCGCCCTGGCCAAAAACTGCAAAAAAGAAAAAGGTTATGAAATTTTCTCTTCAAGATATTGATTTCATTTCCTTGGGATATTTACCCAGGGGTGGGACTGGGTGGGAGTCACACTGGTGTGTGCCCCCGGTAACATCCTCAGCATCTGCAGTCTCCAGTGTGGACCAGGAATGAGCCATGTGACCCAAATCTGGCCATAATTGGTGCTGTCCAGGAGCCAGTCCCATCAGTTCTAGTCCTAGGAGTCTTATACTTTAAATTGTTGAAGTTATGAGCAGAAATATTAGTTCTAAAATATTCTATGCAGTGGTGCCTATAAGGAAATGTTGATAGAATTTTAAAACCCAGAATTCTAATAGCTTCGACCTATTCATTGATACAGATAGCCAATTTGGTTTGTGAACTTTATGTGATATTCCAGGAATACATGCCTTCCAGTCCTCATTTAATTTTTAATACAGGCAATGAAATATTTTATGAAAACCTACACAAACTGGGGCCTACACAAGACTCTGTATCTTTAAGGGAACAAGTTCATGATAAAAGCTTTTTATCATGACTGTGCTTCCTTGTGAACTTTTGCTTACCGGGGCTGTTTGAGAATACCCAGGATTGCTGAGTTATCTGAGGGACCGGCCTCAATGACTTATTATTAAATCTCCTTCCACTCTGCAAACCAGAGTCGTGATTTTTTACTTTAATTATAACTATACTTATGTGAAGAGATACAGTGTACACCAGAAGGCAGAAATTAGAATCCACATTGTTTTCAGACATTTGTATACAAAGGAACTCCTGGCCTTTAAATTCTGCATATTTATAACAAAATTCTATGCAAGAGTTGTAACTCTCTGATATTATAGATTCAAGAAATATTCTTAAAAACAAAAATAATAAATTTTAAACATACTATTTTTAATGTTAGGCATTTGAAGATTTGTAAATTACTGGCATTATGATAATTCTTAGTTTTCTTTACTGACTTTGATTTATGGTGAAAGAGTTAGATCCTAAATGCTTCAGGAGCTGCTGTATTTAGGCCGTCTACAAACTGCCCTCTACCCCTCCTCTGGGTCTGTGCTTCCCAAGGAGGATCTGGCGTGTCACACCTTTCTTTCTTGTCCATTCCTGCCACGCACCCTCCAACCCCACCAATGTTGCAGTATCTGGGTCTCTGACACACAATTTTCAAATTTTTACAGTAATAAAATATAGCTTACATTTATAAAACTTTGGAGATCCAGTTAAGACTATTATTAATATAAATTAAACTTTAAGAACTGTAGGAATGATAGATGTTTTTGTAGAATATACAGCATGATTATTTGATTTTGTTTTTCATCTTCTATTTCCACCCCTCAGAACATTAGTATGTCATAGGCTGGACAAGAAAGGCAGGTTCCAGTTGTATATAAACCAGCACAATTGTACCCTGTAAATGCACTAATGTACACAGCTATGATTTAATTAAAAAAATAAACTACAAAACAAAAGCAGGTTCAGTTAGAGGTACGTGCTGGGATTCACAGCGTTAAGAAGCCTAAGTATCAGTTCCGTGCCCTTTGATGTTTGGGGGATCTATTTTCTGATTCTGCAGGTTCGACCCATAACATACTGTACTGTTCAAATTATATGTGAGGTCTTAGTAGCTTTTGCCATTCAGAGTTCCACTTGGCTAATTTTCAACAGGCAACCTAAACTGTGTAAGATTTACTGTGAAACTGAGCATATTAAACAAGGCTGTGCCACACAAAGTGGGACATAGTTAGCCAAAGCCGAGTGCCACCTGCACATTTGTAGTCTATTTGAACTGCTGAGAAGCAGCAGACTGGTTCAAACAACCAATCCTGCTTGAAATTTCAGTGACCTAATAAACAGAACTGCGCTCAAAGTTTTATCAGCATAATGTCTTCAATTGATTTACAAAATATTGATACAGCAAATGTTATAACTGTTACCAGGAGCTCTGGGACATTATTCTGAATTTATCCATTCTTCATCTTGCCATTTTTACAAATGAGAACAAAAATAGATACAGGGTTAGGGTGGCTATGTAGAAAGAAACATGAAATTTCTGTGACTAATTCACGTGTAGAGCATCACACTTAGAGCAAGTATAAATAAATGTCTTTGGGACGGTTAACAAAGATTCAAAATGCTTTTCAAAATTCAAAGGCAGAATTTAATGTGTATGCCACACCAATTGATTTTGATTATCTTAAAATTTACACAATTAATCCATGCTTGTTGTACAAAAATACAGCAAACACAAGATAGCAAAAAAATAAATAAATAAATCCCTTATTTTCTCATGCCTGAAAGAGATTCTGTTGGAATTTGATATACAGTTAACAAGAACTTTATAAAAAATATATTGCTTAAAAATATGAAATATAGTGTTTTATTGGCTACATATTGTTCTGTTTTATGGTGTATTATTAGAATTGTCCTTTAAATAAACTTTATACATATGTTTATTATCTACTTATCTGATTATCTTAATAAGATTCTGAAAATTAAAAAAAATAAACTTAGGTCAGAAGGATACATATTTTAAGGGTTTCAACGTATTTTAGCTTCATAAAAAAACTTAATGTGAATTTTTCTATTATGAAATATTCATTATATAAATCTGAAACTCTGCTTTAAATTAATAAAAATATTTATTAAGACTTCCACCCTTATTTGTCTAAAAGAAATGTTTTATATACCTACTTGAGCATACAGTTTAAAAAAAATACTATTGGGCACATAATTCTCATGAATAGGAAATGATTAAAAAGTTATATTTTGTGAAAGGAGAAAATAACAAGAAAAATAATGTTGAACTCCTTTATGAGACAGAAACAAAAATAAATGCTTTCGTATATATTATCCTAGTTAATTTAATTCTCACAATCATTGCAGGAGAGACACATTAAAATCTTTTTTTTTTTCTCTCTCAGAAGGGGAGAATATGAATGAGTGATTTTAAATAATAAACATTCCTTTTTTTTTTTTTTTTTTGCAGTTTTTGGCTGGGGCTGGGTTTGAACCCACCACCTCCAACAAATGGGGCTGGTGTCCTACTTCTTTGAGCCACAGGCACCACCCAATAATGAACATTCTTGACTCACCCACTAGTAGTGGACTAAAAGTATGAACTCGTGTTTCTATAACATGACCTCCAATTTTATGTTCCTTTATTTGTTTTTTATTTTTTGAGGGAAAAATGAAAAGTCAGGACACAAAGAAAAAGTGTTTTTAAAGAGCTGGGTCAGGGTGACTGACCACCTCCGAGCTTTAGGACAGGTGGCAGCAGCCTCTCACCCCAGGCTAGCTCCGTTTTTATTACACACGTCACTGTTTTCATCATCAGTCTAAAGAGGGAAGGCTAATCTCTTACATCCTGGTTCTTGCTGGGGCTGTCTTCCTTTATCTTATTCACAAATGCAACTTTAGGATTATTTTTTTTTTCACTATACTAATGCAGAATTCAGAAATCTTTTTGTTTAAGAAAATTAGAACTGGAGACCTGAAGAGTGAAAGATTTAATAAGAATAACAAAACTCTTCCTACATATCTAAAGGGGTGTGCTGTTTAGCAGAATGACTAAGACAGCGTTTTTCACTGTGTCCTGCACAGGGCAGATGGTATCCTAAGAGGTATGTACAATGGTATCCTAAGAAGTAAGTACAGTGGTATCCTAAAAAGTAAGTACAAGGGTACCCTAAGAAGTAAGTACAAGGGTACCCTAAGAGGTAAGTACAGTGGTATCCTAAGAGGTACATACAGTGGTATCCTAAGAGGTAAGTACACTGGTATCCTAAGGAACTGTTATACTAGTATGAGAGAAAGCAAGCAACTGAACAAGTGATTGAATAACTTGGAGGGAGTTTGAGTTGTGCAGGGTGATCAGTTTTGTTTTCAGTGTTTTAAGTCTGCTTGTGTTGCTATAAAAGAATAAGTGTCTTATAAACAGCAGAAATTCACATCTTACAATCTTATGTCTAGGAAGCCTGAGATCATGGTACCAGTAATTTTGGTGTCTGATGAGGGCCCACTTTGTGGTTACAGATGACCATCTTCTCCCTGTGCCCTCCTCATACAGCAGAAAGAGCAGGTCAGTTTTCTGGAATCTCTTTCGTAAGGAGACTAATCTCATTTATGATGGGCCTCATTACCCACCACTGCCCTCATAATGTGGGTCAGAGTTCTGAGGGAACTCAGACATTCACTGCAATGCTTTACAGTGCTTTTAAATTACCAGTGTATTTTGAAGGTTTCAAAGTGAAGGGTACAACAGGAGTTCATATGTATTTATGAGGAAGATTGAAGGACCAGTCCCCCAGGGGGACTAAAAGCTAAAAGGGGACTTTGCTAAAAGCTTTGATTGTTTAAGTGAATAAGGCCTGCCTAAAATTATCACATCAAGTTTCCAACCCAGAATGAAGGGGGTCAGTGCAGTAAGACGTATGATTATTACCACTAGACTGAAGACAAGTGATCAATCCGGATTCACACAGGTTCTTGCTAGAAACCCCACCAACTTTGCATAATCTGCTCTCTTTACATCCACTAAGAATGAATGTGCCTCTCCTGAGGATGCATCTGTCTTCTAGGCAGCCCAGTTATTTTTATTTCATCCATTTATATGTTTTAGGCTTGATATATCTAATAAGGTATTTGCTTATCTCCTGCTGTCTCTCTCCTGCCCTTATTTCCACCTTAATCCACAGTACCATTTGTTTTTGCTCTCTGGGCCCCACCATCCCTCTCGATGCACCTGTTACCTCACCTATGAAGCATATCTTAGGTCACTACTGGTCCTTCCTAGCTCTCCTGTCGTCCCCAAAATTTCCTCCAGAATCACGTGTGTTCCCTCTTCCTGCTTCGGCAAACATGTAGAATCACATCGAGTTCTATGCGTTTATATCTTCACAAATGAACTCAGCACATTGCACTCTTGTGATTCAATTTCAGACATCTCAGGTAGTATATAAAGGATTAAATATCATCTTATTACATTTACCCCAAGTAGGATGGAAGTCATTACCTGTAAACTAATTCTATCTTTTAAAATATAAAATTACTGCTGTACATGTATATTGTTTTTCTTGGTCTCAGGACAGTGACACCAGATAAAAAGATGAATACCACAAATGCTATTTACTTTACCTGGATAGAGTGAGAGGGCCTCATGATTGAAGTCATGGAGAAACCATAAATAATTCTCCCATACTGTTCCTGACCAAGCAACATTATGATCTCCCACCAGATCAGTTTTAGAAGTGTCTGGATAGAAGCCCTCCTAGCCTTAGGTTAAGGAGCAGGCCCAGCTAATTAGGCGAATAGTGAGTTATAAGTCTTAAGAGAGAAAGCCAAGGATAGATTGCGGGGTGAATAAAAAGTTGCACGACTCCTTTGAAGAGTAGGAAAGACACGAAAATTTTCAATGTACATCTGACTAGAACACTAGAGATATGATAATTTGCTTCTCCTCCTATTGGGGAACTGTGGAACCAAAGATCATGGCAGGAAAACACCTTGTTAAAGCCAATGGGAGTTGAGCAGACTCCGGCTTGATGTGAGGCATATAAGCAGAAACCCTGCGGACTGTAACATTAAAATTGTACAATGCGATTTTTTTATCTGACTGCTACTGTTCCTCCTAACAAAGTTTATGGTCAGATTTTTCTTTCTTTCATCTTATTTATGCCATCTTAAAAATACCCTTTAAAAACTTTTCAAGTTATAAATATTAGACCCAAGTACAGATAGTTCTCTACGATTTTTATGTGTCCTGAGTTTAGTACCTGGACACTCTGCTTTGAGTGCTATTTCTTTCCCTTTTAAACGAACAGACATTTTTTTTCTCTGTAGTGTGGAGATGTTATATATAGTTCTGTGTTATATATAGCTTAGATACTGTGAACTAAAATAAAATCTTAAGCTCCCTAGAAGACTGAATGGACCCCGTCTTGGGTAAGGGGACCCCAGTAAAACCTTGAGCTGATGTCCACAAGAAGAAAGGTCTGGCAGGTCGCATCATGCTCCAAACCTTCTGGAGATACCCTTGGAACAGTAAGGCACAATTACTGTCAACAAGATTAATGATGGGCAATGCCAAGCTTATACCACATCTGCAGACCATCAGCTTACTTAACTGATAACTTGAGTTCCAGTAAATTCCCAGTGTCTTGTCTCTGATTAACAGACATCATTATCTTAAGTCAAAACACTTCAAACCTTCAGACAAAATTTCATTTCTTCAATAGAAACCAAAGAAACTTTACACTTACCTATAACCTGGAACCCTCTCCTGCCTACTGCAAGATGTCCAAGCCAATGTATACCCTCCAGGCATAATTTAGAATTTGACTTAGAATCTTCCATGCAATTCTTGGCTCCATGACTATACGATCAAAATGTAACCCAGCGACCATGGCACTTTTTCTCGTGACCTTGTGAGGCCCTATGCTCAGGACTGGTCATGCACATGTAGCTCAGAATAATTCTCTTTAAATTATCTAACAGAGTTTGGGTTTCTCTCTGTTAACAATACTACAAGCAAGTATTTCTGAACAAACACCTCCAAATATATTTATTTAATATCAGAGTTTATTTTTGTCAAAATTGGACATGTAAAATGAGCTGTTGACATTTTCAAAATATAAATCATGTTTTGTTTTGTTATGTTTAGATTTCTTTAATTTAGAATAATATTGTTTGTTTATTTTTTAGAATAATAAGATACTATTTTCATGTATGTTTTGTTTGTATGTTTTGTAAAATTAGGCAATCTTTCTTCCACATATATCAGAAAGAACTACACAATTTAGACATAAAGCTAAGTAGTGTCCCACGTAATTAACATAAATGTTAAATATTGCAAAGACGTGGCAGAGTAAATAGCATAACATGAAATATAGTTGGAAAATTTTTCTTGATTAGACAAGAGATGAAGAAACAACCATCTATACTGTGAAAAAGAGGAAGTTGAAATAAAAGGTAAAAACTTACACAAGTGCTATAAACAACAAACCCAAATTTATAGAACTAAAAAAAACTGTTACTAACGCTAAATAAATATTCCTCTATATGACAAAATTATTTTAAATATTAACCTATATAAAATGTAACAATAACAGAGGCCAAAAAAAAAAATGAAACACAGAGGTAAAAATTCTCTTTGTTGTACTTCAAAAATTCAATCATGCTAGTATAATACATAAAACAGAAAATAAAAAATTTGCCATTACAAAAAAGGAAAAATATTTTATTGATAGTTTTAATTATATGAATATGTATTTAGTAACAAAAACACAGTCCTATATTTAAAACACTCAGAGTAATAAAAATTGATTTATATATTATATTTCATTTTCAAGACTGAATCTTACAAAGTCGTCATTGGTTATACCGTCACTGTTCTGCGTGTTCACTTTCAGTGTGCATCTAGATTTATTAATTCAGCCTCACGGACAGTTGATCAAAAAACATTTTAATTAATTTTAGTTTTGAAATGAATAAAACTAATTTAATTAATTGAAAAGTTACTTTCGCATAAAGAAAAGTTTACAAATAGGTAAAGTCTTTAAGATAAAGGATATAGTTGGCACAGATAAGAATTCCATTCTCAGTACATTACAAATATTTTTTAGAATCAAGTGAGCACATGAAATGAAAGAAATAAAGTACCTCAAATTCTGCTTCTTTGTGGTTTAAGTTACCATGCTGAGGTAGTTTGTCTTTTCTTTTTTTCCCAAATTACCATTTAAATGCATTAAGGTGCAGAACCACAATGGCTAGACATGGGGATTGTGGGCAAAGTAAACTTGAACAATTCTGAAATTATTCTTCACGCAGACGACTAAGGTTGAATTATATGACTACATAACTCGGATTTCCTGAATTAACTCTGATATAGGCTTAACAGTCATTAAAAGATTAGCAACCAAAATTTCCTTATTTGAAATACTGTCCATGTAATAGTGTTGAATCCAGGATTTAAACCCAAGTGGGCTCCACTCTCAAGTCTACAACAGACAAAGCCAAATGAAGGACACTTATACAGGCTGAAGACAGAATGAAAGATAAAACACTTGGGAAACATGCCGACTAATTCAAAGTTACAGGGATCTCAGGATCATCGGAGCCGCGGCTAGAATAGCAAAGTGGCTCTATCTACCAAGAAGACAGAAAATGCTTATCTCGGCTATGGGGAGTGATCCAAGGTCTTTAATCAGGGGAGAGCAGGTCTACATCTATAAAGAATCCTGCCAAAGAGAGACATTGAAGCAGAAACTAGAGATGAAAGGGTGTTAATCAGCTGCTGTCAGAGCTGATGAAAACTTTGAGCCAGGGAAACGTAGAGAAGACAGAGCTTTTAGTGAGTCAGAACACATGAGAAAGAGAAGGGTTTATTCTCTCATTCTGTATAAATATTTATGGTTATGCTTATATCACCTGAGTGTTATTTTCAAGAAATACAAAAACATTAGAAAGAGAAATTTCAACTTTTCTTTTCCAAACGCTGTCGTCCAAGGTGACAGTATGTTGACACACTCTTGCAGTGAGGATAAGGACGACTCTGTACAGGTTTCCAGGTCCCAGAAAGATAAAAGGCTTCATGCTAAAAATTCTTAATGAAACAAACAGAATCAACATTTTCTTGCCCAACTAAGTTTATATCTCTTACATATTTATCTCAACTAACAGTGTAAAAAATCTAGTACTTTTTACTTGTATTTCTTAACTAATACTTAAAATATCCCCTCATCTTCTAGAAAAACATGCGTCCTAGTTTTACCACCACTCACTGTTGTGTATTTCTCTTCATCAGTCACAGGACTCACCACCTTTTGCCCTCACTCTGGATACCAGACCACCCACTCTTCCTTATCCAGTCACCAAAACATTCACAGCTTCACACTTACATGAATTGTCACTTACGTCCATCTTTCTGACTTAGAAGTTTATGGACTTAATGGACTTTATGTTGAAGTCTGATCTCCACTTGACGTATCAGCTTGTAAGTTCTAAATGTCATTAACAATATGCTCATCATTAAAATCATAATTTGTTTTCTCTAGACCTGCTTCTTTACTCATTTATTGAATTTTAGAAAGTAGATGTAATAATTTTAGAATATACCATAAATGTAGGCGTTTGGAAATGGGAAAATTTTTTTAGATACCACAGCAAAAGTATGATTTGTTAAAAATTGGCAAATAGAACATTTTCAACATTAAAAACTTTTGCTGTTAAAGAGACATTATCAAGAGAATAAAAGCTGTAATTTGGGAGAAGCATCTGGCATATCATACATAGGATAAAGGGCCTTTCTTCCTTAAAGTACATCAGGAATCCTTAAAGTTCACGATGAAAAAAAAAAACACTCTTAAAAAATAAGAAAACAAAAACTCTATAAAGAAAAATTCACCAGAAGATATACAGGTGGTGCATATACAATGAAAAGCTGTTAGATATCTTTAGTCACTATGGAAATGCAAATTAGACACAATGAGATAGATTGATGTTACATGACTATTACAGTGGCTAAAATAAAATAAAATACTAAGAGCTAGTGAGGATGCAGGACAGTTAGAACTCCCATCCATTTCTGGCGTAAATGCACAACCTACGACCACTTAGGGAAACAATTGGGCAGTTAAATCCTCGGCCTGTTACCTTAAGACCCAGCAATCTCATTGTGGGCATTTACCAAAATGGATTAAAAATGTATTTTCTTAGCCGGGCGTTGTGGCGGGCGCCTGTGGTCCCAGCTACTTGGGAGGCGGAGGCAAGAGACTCGCTTGAGCCCAGGAGTTGGAGGTTGCTGTGAGCTGTAATGCCACGGCACTCTACCCAGGGGGACAGCTTGAGGCTCT
>CAUYTI010120572.1:0-12298 GCA_963575145.1 Galago senegalensis | reverse complement strand
AGAGTATGAATGTCTTAATACAATAACTAAGGAAATGACAAGAAGTTATGTTAACCCATTTGATGAGAGTATTTCAAAATGTATATGAAAATACCACACTGTACTCCATGATTGCATTAATGTACACAGCTATGATTTAATAAAAAAACTTTAAAAAATAATAAAATAGGCTCGGCGCCTATAGCTCAACCGGCTAAGGCGCCAGCTGCATACACCTAAGGTGGCAGGTTCGAATCCCCAGCCCAGGCCCGCCAAACAACAATTGACGGCTGCAACCAAAAAATAGCCGGGCGTTGTGGCGGGCGCCTGTGGTCCCAGGTACTTGGGAGGTGGAGGCAGGAGACTCGCTTGAACCCAGGAGTTGGAGGTTGCTGTGAACTGTAATGCCATGGCACCCTACCCAGGGGGACAGCTTGAGGCTCCGTCTCAAAAAAAAAAAATAAAAATAATAATAATAATAAAATAAAGATTGAAATATGGAATGAAATTTTGCTAGTTACAGTCCAAGAGTGAAATTACAAGGAAAGATCAATGGGCAGATGCAATACATTACTACAAAAATGAGGAGATTTATTGTGGTCCCCAGGGGAAGGAGGGAACAATGAGTCATGACAAATTTATTTTCAGTTGGTTCTTAGGAGACTTTCAGTATATCTGACATGTAGGTGTCATCCAAAGATGTCTAGTCCCTGGTTTCAGAATATTGGCCCAGATTGAAATATACAACAGAAGCTCTGAAGTGTAGATTCTGGATATTTTAGTGTGCATAAAAAAACCTAACTTGATTCAAGAATTCGCTGTATGGGCAATTTAGAGTGATGACAAGAATATCAGATAACAAAGGGTTAGAGTTGTGTAAAATCTGAAGTCTTAACTAATAAAGGATGTAGGAAAAAAATTCCCCTATAAGAGAATAATTTCTCCAGTTGACATCTGATCTAGGGGAAAATTTTCAACTCTAGATCCGTGGTCAAAAGTAAAAATAATAGCAAGGTGTGGGAGCATACACCTGTAGTCCCTGCTACTTGGAAGTCTCAGAAAACAAAATAACCTAAGCTCAGGAGTTGCAGGTTGCTGTGATCTGTAGATGCCACAGAATTTTGATGATTGTAATAAACAAAGTAAGTCTCTGTCTCTATTATTTTAAAAAGTGAAGATTATGAGTAATTTCAATATAAATTGTTTTCTCCATTTATTTATTGAGACAGAATCTTGTTTTGTTGCACTTGGGAGAGTACCCTGGTACCATAGCTCAGAGCAAACTGCAAATATTCTCATCAAGTGAACCTATTAATTCAGCTGGCATACAAGGAGCCTGCAACACATATGGCCATTTTTGAGTCTCCAGACATGAGTATTTCACTGGTGCTGAGGCTTTTCTATAATTTACAAGCTTAGACAATTCAACTCACTGGGCCTTCCAAAATTGCCATGATGAAAAACATAAAGACCAATCCCTTCCTCAAATCCTAGTTTCAATTCTATCCCATCTTTGTTGTCTGAAGTGGAGCATCATCATTTGAGTAGTGAGTTCAAAATTATTCACAGCAAATCTGCAAGAAACATTATCTGGTCATTTGGCAGGTGCATATAGGTCACCCTACTGGTGAGGCTAAGAAAAAAGAATTTCCTGACCTGAGGTGTTAGAAGTTTCTGAGAGCTTTGATAGTACAGAAGTGTACCAAGACAGATACACTGAAACCCTGCCTAAAATGAACAAACAAACAAACAACAACAACAACAAAAAAAAAAAAAAAAACCCAGAGCATACTACTTACATGTCTCTATGCAGTTTTACCATCTGGAATGAAGCTTGAGTCTCAATGCTATAAAAAACCTCAATTCCTCTGTAAGCCTACTGATTGTAATCTCGGGTGTTAATATAATCAATGAAGCACAATTAGGAGATCACTTTTATGGCTGTGGATGGATATCTAAGAAATGTCCAGTATCAAACAATACAGGACACCAACTGAAGTGATCAGAAACCTCTTTGTGTATCTTTATCCAGAAACCTGGATCCCATGACATTCAAAGAAGTCACTATGTGTTCACCATAGATAACATCACAAAGAATATTGTCCTGGGTTACCATTTTTAAGCTTAATCTTATTCTTGCATAGCATGTGAAGTTGCTGTGTGCATTCATTGTTGGATTCAAATTGTTAGAAAGAGTGGGGTTCTTTTCTGGACACTAAACTCGTCCTTCCTAAATTTTGTTTTGTAACCATGGCCAAAGGGTTCAACAAACCATTCTTTCCTTTTCAAGACATGGATTTATAATCAAATGGAAGAATTCGGTTCATATCCAGTGCTTCCCTGGGATGTTATAGAACAAGAAATTAAGCCCACTGATCACACAATGATCTGACAGACCTAAATGGTACCTCACAAAATTCCAGTATGACTTTTCATGAGGTTTTTTCTTTCTTCTTTAGTGTAGGTTTGTTTCAGATGCTAGGGGTCTAGTGAATGTTCCCTCTCTAAATGTGGGGAGGCACTTTGTACAGAAGTGTACTCCATATATGTAGTGATTTATGTTGATCATGGGAAATATCAGCCTATGTTTACTTTTCTATCAATCCTGAATTCGGTGCTAGTTGTGTCTAAAATTTGCCTTCTAGGCCACAATGCACATTGATGAGCTATGTTGGATTACATGTATACTACATAATATCTAATAAAATCTAATAAAGGTAAAAGAGATTCATGCATAGTTTAGGTGATCTTCCACCTTGGATAAGTAAAACAGTACTGACATACTCCCTATGTGTTGTCGAGGCTTAAGAATTCGACAATCCTCAAAGTCCCCAATAAGTTCATTTCTTATGTAGGGTTCAATGACTTAGCCAATGCATGACTAAAATATTTCAATGCTCAGGGCAGCCAAACGGGGAAGATTCCCTGAGATTTCATGTTAGAGAGAAGGCTGAGCAACTGAAGAACAACTTCAACCCTGATCTCCCAAAGGGTTATTACTCAAATAGAAAAAGTAGTCCAACGTTGTATCTTTTACCTATAGTTACAGCTACTTTAAATACTGAAGTAGGAGGATCACTTTAACAAAAGAGTTTGTAGTCATTGTGTGCAAGGTGAGGTCATTGATAATATAGCCTAGGGAAAAGAGTGAAAGTTGGTCTCATGGAAGGAAGGAAGGAAGAAAGAAGTGAAGAAAGGAAGTAAAGAAGGAAGAAAAAAATGAATAAAGGAAGGAAGTAAGGAAGGAAGGAAGGAAGGAAGAAAGAAAGAAAGAAGGAAGGAAGGAAAGAAGGAAGGAAGGAAGGAAGGAAAGAAAGAAAGAAAAAAAGAAAGAAAGAAAGAAAGAAAGAAAGAAAGAAAGAAAGAAAAAAGAAGGAAAGAAGGAAGGAAAGAAAGAAAGAAAAACAAAGATAAGAAAGAAATTTTGCTACATCCAGTTTCCAAGAGTGAAATTACATGAAAGGACAGTAGGCATATGGGATACAGTAATACATAAAGGAGGACATTTATTATTGTCCCTGGGGAAGGAAGGAGCAAAGTGTCATGACAAGTTCATTCGTGGTTTGTTCCTGAGGATACCTCCAGTTTATCTGATGGCTAGGGCTTTTCCAGAGATGTCTGGTGCTTGTTCTTGAACTGATTAAGAAAAGGTTGTATTGGCATGGATTACAAAGTGCAACAGAAGTGGTAAAGTGTAAACTATGAATATTTTAGTGTGCATAACAAAACCTGACTTAAAATAAATAATTCACTCTGTGGGCAGTTTAGAGTTACTACAAGTATCTCAGATACCAAAGGGTCAGAGTTATGTAAAATATAAAGTCTTGTCTATTAGGGGTTGTCCCTATAAGAGAATAATTTGTCCAGTTGACAGGTAATCTAGCGGAAATTTTTAAATACTAGATTTATGGTAAAATGTAAAAATAATAGCCGGTCATTGTAGTGTGCACCTATAGTTCAAGCTACTCAGGAGACTGGGAGAAGCAAATCACCAGGAGTTGGACATTGCTGTGATCTGTAGATGCCACAGAACTTTACTTAGTGTGATAAATAAAGTATCAGACTCTATAAAAATGAAACAGTAAAAATGTGGATTAACTCCAATACAAAGGATTTTCATCTTTTCTTTTTACTGAAAATGAAGTCTTGTTTTGTTGTCTTTGGTATAGTACCCTGGTATCATAGCTCAAGGAAACTTCAAGTGTTCTCATCAAAGGAAACTATTCTCTCAGGTGCCTTGCCAGGAGCCTGCATAATATCTTACATTGTTTATTCTTCAATAATGGGTATATGACTAGTGCTGAGATTGATCTCCAATTCAGAAGCTCAGGCAATACAACTTAATAGGCCTCCCAAATTGCCAAGATAAGAGGCATAAAAAACCTATGGCTACAAAACCTAGTTTGAAAAAATCCCTTATTCGATATATAAAATGGTGGATCACAATTATGGTGGTGAGTTTGAAAATGGTACCAACCAATTTGCAAACAAAAATATCTGGTCATTAAGGTGGGTACCTGTATTTGAAGATACTAAGGAGGCTGAGACAAAATAATTACTTGAGCCCAGAAGATGGAGGCTTCTGTGAGATGTGATGTGACAGCACTCTATGGAAAAACACAAAGTAAAACTCTGTCTCAAAAAAAAAAAAAAAAAAAAAATTATTTTTCAGTGTCTCTGTGCAGTTTTACCATCTAGAATGAAGGTTGAGTTCACTGCTGTACAAAATCTCAACTGTTGCATCAGCATAGTGACTGGAATGTTAGCTGTTAAAGTCATCAATCTGGCACAAATGGGAGACCACTTCCCTGTCTGTGGATGGAGGACTAAAAAATGTCTTATATCAAATACATACAGGATACCAGCTGAAGTGAGCAGAAAAGTCGAGTGAATATCTTTGAGCAGAAGCCTGGATCCCACCACATTCCTGGATGAAGGCATTCTCATCATGGATGACATCGCAAACTGTTTTGCACTTGTTTACCATCTTTAAGCTTAATCTTATTTCTGCTAAGCATGCATAATTACTGTCCGAGTTTGTTGTTGGGTTCAAACTGTTACAAAGAGTGTAACTCCACACTCAATATCTACTTCCACAATTTTGTTTTTTAAACATGGCCAAATCATTCAAAAACCTATACTTACTTTTTCAAGTCACGGTTTTGTTATCAAATGGAAGAGTATCGTTCATACCTAGTGCTGACCTGGGATGTTACAGAACAAAAAAAATCAACCCAATGATTTGAAAATTATTTGAAACACTTAAATGATATGTCACAAAATTTCCACTTCTACTCTTCATGATGTTTTACTTCTATCTCTAGAATAAGCATTTTTCAGACAAAGGTGTCTCACTAAAAATGCTCTCTCTAAATCATGTGAGGCACTGTGTCCAGTAGTGTACCAGTACCTGTAGTTATTTATGAGGATTACGGGAAATCTCAAACAATCTTTAAATTTCCATCAATCCTGAATTCCGTGCTAGATGTGTCTAAACATTTGGTTTCTTGGCCACAGTGCAGGTTGAAGAGATACATTGGATCACACATATAATACACAATAACTACTGAAACATGATAAGGATAAAAGAAATCCATGCATAATTGTGGTGACATCCCACGATGCATATATAAAACAGTCTGGATATACACCCTATGTGTCACTGAAGTCTGAGGACTGGACAATTCTCAAATTCCTGATAAGCTCATTTCTTAAGTTAATCTCAATAACATATCACAATCATGACTACAATATTTTGTTGCTCTGTGGAGCCAAACAGAAAAGAACCCCTTAGCTCTCATGTTATAAACAATGCTGAACAACAGAAGGACAACCTTAGCCCTGGTCTAGCACCCTGTTTTTACTCAAATAGAAAGAGTATTCAAGTGCTGCATCCTGTACCTATAGTTCGAGCTAAAGGAGGAGGATCCCTTAGTGTATCAGTTCAGCTGAAGACTTGGATGTCATTGTGTGCAAGGCTGAGGTCATGGAAAATGTAGCCTGGAAAAAAGTGTGGGAGATGGTCTCATTAAAAGGAAGGAAGGAGGAAAGAAAGAAAGAAAGAAAAAAGAAAGAGAGAGAGAGAGAGAGAGAAAGAAAGAAAGAGGAAAAAATTGCTAGATACAATTTCCAAGAAAGAAATTACAAGGAACGTTCAGTAGGCAGATGGAATACAGGACTACATAAAGGAGAGGATTTATTGTGGTACGCGGGTAGAAGATGAAAGAAACATTCAGGTCAAGTTTATTTGTAGTTGGTTCCTTAGGAGACTACCAGTTGATCTGATGGGTAGGCATCATCCAGATATGTCTAGTCCCTGGTCTTTGACTGATTGGGGTAAGGAAATATTGGCCTAGATTGAAAAGTGCAATAGAAGAGGTGGAGTGTAGAATCGGGATATTTTATTGTGCATTAATAAAATTGACTTGAGTCAAGAATTCACTGTATGGGCACTTTAGAGTGACTACAAGAATCAACAATTTCAAAGGGTAAGAGTTGTGTAAAATACAAATTCTTGACTAATTTCAGTTGTAGGAAATAATTTTCCTATGAGAGCATATTTTCTCAAGTTGAAATCTAATCTAGGGGAAAATTTTCAACCTAGATCCATTGTCAAATGTGAAAATTATAGTGAGGCATTGTGGCATGCACCTGTAATCCCAGTTGTTTGGGAAGTTGAGAGAATAGAATTGCCTAAGCCCTGGTGTTAGTAGCTACTTTGATCTGTAGAGAACACAGAAATTTACTGAGTGTGATGAAGTAAATCTCTGTCTTGATAAAAAGAGAAAAGTTAAAATAATGAGTAACTCCAGTATAAATGGTTTTCACCATTTATTTATTAAGACAATTTTTTTGCCAACAGTAGTACTCCATTATCATAGTTCACTGCAAACTTTAAGTGTCCTCATCAATCGATCCTATTCCCTCAGCTACCATTCCAGGAGCCTTCATAACATCCAGTTGGTTTTTATTCTTCCAAGATTAGTATCTCACTAGTGATGAAGGTTGTCTCCAATTCAGAAGCTCTGAAAATCCAACTTATTGGGCCTCCGAAATTGCCAAGAGGAGAGGAAAGGAAAACCACAACTGCCCACAGAACCTAGTTGAAAAATATCCCATCTTTGATATCTAAAGTGGTGGCTCACCATGAGGGTGGTATGTTTGAAAATAGAGCAATCCAATCTGGAACAAAAAAATATCTGGTCATTGTGGCAGGCAACTATAGTTCAAGCTAATGGGGAGACTGAGTCAAAAGAATCTCCTGAGCCCAGGAAATGAAGGTTTATGTAAGCTGTGAAGGCATACCACTCTACCAAGAGTGACAAAGTGAAACTCTGATTCAAATACAAAAAAAGAAAAATAAAAGAACAAAGAGCATCCTAACTAAATATTACGTATTAACATCTAGAATGTAGTTGAGTCTCATGGCTCTGCAAAATATCAACTGTTGTGTCAGCCTAGTGACTGGAATCTCAATCATTAATGTAATCAATGAGGGACAAAGGGAGATCACTTCTCTGTCTGTGGAAGGAGGGTTAAGAAATGTCCAGGATCAAACACTTGCAGGACAACAGCTGAAGGTATCAGAAAAGGCTAATGAGTATTTTTAATCAGAAGCCTGGATCCCACCACATTGGGGGATGAAGTCACTACATGTTAACCATGGATGACATCACAATGGGTGTTGTCCTGGCGTACCAAGTTTAAGTTTAATTTATTTCCTGATAATCCTGCCCATTTCCTATCTGGGTTTGTTTTGGGGTTAAAATTGTTACAAAGAGTGTGGTTCTATTCTCCACACTCAATTCCTGCTTCCTAAATTTTGTTTTGTAACCATGGCAATAGGATTCAACAACTGATCTTTCCTTTTCAAGTCACAGATTTGTAATCAAATGGAAGAATGTCATTTAGACCTAGTGCTATCCTGCTATGTTATAGAACAATAAATTGAGCCCAATGATAGTACAATGTTTTTGCCAGACCTAAATGGTATGTCACACAATTCCCAGTTCTACCTTTCATGATGTTTCACTTTGTTCTATAGAATAGGCTTATTTCTGACCGTATATGTCTCACTAAAGATTCCTTCTCAAAATCTGGTGAGTCACTTTTTCCAGTAGTATAATCTATACCTGCAGTTATTTATGATTATCAAGAGAAATATCAACCTATCTTGAAATTTCCATCAATCCTGAATTCCATGCTAGGTGTGTTTAAACTTTTGGGTTCTTGGACATGACATACATCGAAAAGTTATGTTGGATCACACAGATAATATACAATAACTAATTAAACCTGAGAAGAATAAAAAAAGATACGTGCATAATTGTTGTCAGCTCCCACTATGAATATGTAAAACACTGCTTACGTACTCCCTATGTGTCACCGAGGCCTGAAACTGGACAATCCTCGAAGACCCCACTAATGTCATTTCTTAAGTAGAGCTCAATGACAAATCCCACACATCACTACAATATTTTGATGCTCTGGGTAGTCAAATCGGCAGATCTATTGAACTCCTGTGTTAGACACAAGGCTGAGAAACATAAAGACAACCTCATCGCTGATATCCCACCAGGTTTCTACTCAAGTAGATAGGGTATTCCAGTGTAGAATCTCTTACCTAGATTATTCAGGTACTCCAGAGGTAGAGGCATGAGATTCACTTCAACCAAAGGCTTGGATGTCATTGTGTGTAAGAATGAAGTTATACAAACTTAGTCTTCAGAACAGAGTGAGTGTTGGTTTTATGAAAAACAATGAAGAAAAATAGATATAAGAAATAGGAAGGAAGGAATGAAGGAAGGAAGGAAGGAAGGAAGGAAGGAAGGAAGGAAGGAAGGAAGGAGAAAGAAAATAAAAAAGGAAGGAAGGAAAAAAAAAAGAAAAAAGAAAGGAAAGAAGGAAGGAAGGAAGGAAGTAATATTGTTAGGTAGAATTTCCACGAACTAATTGTGAGGAAAGTTCAGTATCTCAGTATCCCACTGTGTATCTACTCATATAGAAAGGGTAATCAAGTGTACTATCTCTTACCTATAGTTCCAGGTACTTCAGAGGCAGAGGCATGAGATTCACTTCAACCAAAGAATTGGATGTCACTGTGTGCAAGCCTGAGGTTATGAAAAATCTAATATTCAGAACAGAGTGAGAGTTGGTCCTATGAAAAATAATGAAGAAAGAAAGAAATATATAAAGAAGGAAAGAAAAAGAGAGAGAGAGTGTGTGTGAAAGAAAGGAAGAAAGGAAGGAAGGAGAAAGGAAATAAAAAAGGAAAGAAGGAAGGAAGAAAAAAAGAAAGAAGGAAGAAAGACATTTTACTAGGTAGAGTTTCCAAGAACTAATTATGAGGAAAGGTCAGTAGGCAGATGGAGTACATGATTACCTAAAGCAGATTTATTGTGGTCCACAGAGAGCAAAGGGAACAATGAGTCAGGACAAGTTTTTTGCAGTTGCTTCCATAGGAGACTCTCAGTTGAACTGATAGGTATAGTTCGTCCAGAGATGTCTGGTCCCTGGTTATGGACTGACTGGGACAAATGAATGTCGGTCCAGATATAAAAGTGCAACAGAAGATGTTGAGTGTAGAATCTGGATATTTTAGTGTGAATAAAAAACTTGACTTGAATAAGAATTCACTGTATGTGCACTTTAGAGTGACTAAGGAATATACTATACCAAAGTGTCAGCTTTGTGTAAAATATGAACTTTTTACCAATAAAAGTTGTAGGAAAAAAATTACTTAACAGAGCATAATTTCTTCAATTGACATCCAAACCAGCAAATATGTTCAACCTACATACATGGTCAAAAGTGAAAATAATAGTCAGGCTTTGTGGTATAGACCTGTAGACCCAGCTACTCAGGAGACTGAGAAAAAAAAAAAAAAACGCCTATGGCCAGGTGTTGGATATGGTATATGATATATATCATCTATATCATCATATGATATATATAAATACACATACACACACACACATATATATATATGTCAGTTTTGTGATAAGTAGACTCCAAAGAACTTTACTGAGATAAATAAAGTCTCTGTCTCTATATAAAAAAAGTAAAAATGAGCAGTAACTCCAATACAAATGCTTTATTCCATTTATTTATTAAGACAGAGTCTTCTTTTGTAGCATTTGGGAGAGTAACCTAGTATCATAGCTAACAGCAAACTTCAATTGTTCTCATCAAGCAAACCTATTTCTTCAGCTGGCATGCCAGGAGCCTGCATAAGATCCAGTCATTTATTATTTTTCATAGGTGGGTATCTCACTAGTGCTGAGGCTAGTCTCCAATTAAGAAGCTCAGACAATCCAATGAACAGGAGCTCCCAAATTTCACAAATGAGAGTAATGAAGAAACACCACTGGCTACAAAAACTATTTTGAAAAATATCCCCTCTTTGATGTCTGAAGTCGTGGCTCATTTTGAGGGTGGTGAGTTTGAAAATATTCCCAGCCAACAATATTCCCAGCCAATATTCTCTGCCGCAAAATATTATTTGGCATTCATACGGGTTCCCATAGTTCCAGCTATTTGGCAGGCTATGGCAAAGAAGGAGCTGAGAACAGGATATGGAGGTTTCTCTTAGCTCTGATGGCACAGCACTCTACAGAGAGTGAGAAAATGAATCTCAGTCTCCAGAAAAAAAAAAAAAGACCAAAGACCACCCTACTTAATTCTCTCTATGCCACTTTACCATCTTGAATGCAGTTTGAGTCTCACTGTTATACAAAATCTCAACAGTTGTGCCAGCATAGTGACTGGAAACTTAGCTGTTAATGAAATCAATAAGACATAAACAGGGACTCACTTCTCTATATGTAGATGGTGGGCTGTGAAATATCCTGAATTAAACACTCGCAGGACACTAGCCAAAAAGAGGAGTAAAGCACAGTAAACATTTTCTACTGGAATCGTGCATCCCATGACACTCCCAGATAAAGTCACTACATAGTCACTATGGGTGACATCAGAATTGGTGTTTCCTCAAGTTGCCATCTTTAAGCTTAATCTGATTCCTGCTAAGCATGAGTAGTTTCTATCCAGGTTGTTGTTGGGTTTAAACTTTTAATAAAAGCGAAGTTCTTGTCTCAACACTCAATTCCTTCTTCCTAAATTTTGTTTTGTTACCCTGGCCAAAAGATTAAACATCTCATCCATTCATTTTCAAGTCGTGGATTTGTAATCAAATGGAAGAGTGTGGTTTATTTCTAGTGATGCTGTGGGATGTTATAGAACAGGAAATTGAGCCCAAGGATTGCACAATAATTTGAGAGACATAACTGCTACATTACACAATTCCCAGTTCTACTTTTCATGATGTTTTACCTTTTTCTCTAGAATAGGCTTGTTGTGGATGGTGGTGTTTCCCTGAAGATTCCCTCTCAAAATCTGGTAAAACACTGTGTCTTGTAGTGCACGCAATACCTGCCATTATTTATGATTATCATGAGAAATATCACCCTATCTTTAAATTTAAATCAATTCTGAGTTACATGCTAGGAGTGTCTAAACTTTTTGCTTCATAGCCACAATGCACGTTGAAGAGTTATGTTGCATCACATGTATAATGCACAATAATTAATGATATCTGGAAAGAAAAAAAGAGATCTATGCATCATTGTGGTGATCTTCCATCAGGGATGTGTAAAATAATCGTCATAAACTCCTTATGTGGCACCAAAGCCTGAGGATTGTATAATCCTCAAAGTTCCCAATAAATTCATTTCTTAAGTAAAGCTTAGTGATTTATTCAACGCATAAATATAATAATGCAATTCTCTGAGCAGCCAAATTGTGCACATCCACTAAGCTCCCACTTTAGAATAAGACTGAGCAACAGAAAGACATTAGCCTTTATCTCCCACTGGGTTTCTATTCAAATAGAAAGGGTAGTCCTGTGTTGTATTTCTCATGTACATTTCCAACTACTCTGGAGGATGAAGCAGGATGATCACTTCAACCAATGAGTCAGATGTCATTGTGAGCAAGTCTAAGGTCATGGACAATCTATTCTGGGGAACAGAGTGAGAGTTGGTCTCATAAAAAATAATGAAAGAAAGATATAAAGGAAAAATATATATATAGAGAAAGAAAGAATAAAAGAAAGAAAGGCAGGCAGGAAAGAAGGAAAGAGAAAGAAACAATTTGGCTAGATACAGTTTTTAAGGGTGAAATTGATACCGGATTTTTAACACTGGATTTCCAGGCTCTTGGTCTCGACGATTCGATGAATGAATCGACGGACCATAGAACGAACAGTGAGGTTTTATTTACAGCTCAAAGAACCAAACCTCCTTGCAGGGCAGGATACAAG
>CAUYTI010120567.1:0-24686 GCA_963575145.1 Galago senegalensis | reverse complement strand
TTCGAATCCCCAGCCTGGACCCACCAAACAACAATGACGGTTGCAACCAAAAAATAACCAGGCATCGTGGTGGGCGCCTGTGGTCCCAGCTACTTGGGAGGCAGAGGCAGGAGACTTGCTTGAGTCCAGGAGTTGGAGGTTTCTGTGAGCTGTAATGCCATGGCACTCTACCCAGGGGGACAGCTTGAGGCTCTGTCTCAAAAAAAAAAAAAAAGAAAGTATAAGCTTGCAAGAGGTGAGGCTCACCAGAGGTGCAAGAGAGCCCCAAGGAACCTCCACAATGGCTATTTATTGAGAGGATAACGGTGTGGGTCCTGCCCAGTAATGACGTACAAGGGCTACTGCTTAAGGATGACCAAGTACTCTTTTCTCACGTGCTCTTTCCCCACAACCCCCACAATGAAGCACCATAAAATATTCAAGGTTTAACACCTGCTTACTAATGAGTGACCAATTTTATGTCATTCTGGAACACCGAGTTGCTTGGGGGCTTGCCCTCAAGCTACAAGACTTCTCTAGGCTGCCAGGAGACTGTCCTGCTCTCAGCGTTTCCTTGGATGTGTTAAGAACCGGTGACTGTCCTTGCAAGTATGGTGTCCATTCCCCTACAATGGTGCATGTGAATGCTCTGGCTGATGCTCTTAAGAGCATCAACAATGCAGAAAAGAAAGGCAAATGCCAGTTCTTATGAGGCCATGCTCCAAAGTCATCATCCAGTTTCTAACTGTGATGAAGCATGGTTACACTGGCAGATGTGAAATCATCATTGACCAGAGAGCTAGGAAAAGTGTTGAGAACCTCACAGGTGGGTTAAACAAGTGTGGAGTGATCAGCCCCAGATTTGATTGCAACCCCTAGATCTAAAAAAATGGCAGAATAATCTGCTCTCATCTCTCGAATATGGTTTCATTGCACTGAGAGTTTCAGCTGGTGTCATGGACCATGGAGCAGCAAGAAGGAAACACACAGGAGGGGAAATGCTGGGATTCTTTTTCTAGGGATATAATACATACTTACAAATAAAATGCCTCAATGTGGGGAAGACACATCAAAGATATTCTCTCTTTCCTTCTGTCTTTCAAAGGCCATATGAAGATAGAGCAAGAACATAGCCATAAGACAAAAAGAGGCCTCACCTGGGAAGCCACCGATCCTGCTGGCATGTTGATCCTGGACCTTTAGTTTCTAGAACTGAAGTTTTATTGTGGCTGAGCACAGTGGCTTACACCTATAATCTTAGCACTCTGGGAAGCCAAGGCTGATAGATAGCCTAAGCAAGAGTGAGACCCCTGGCTGGGCATGGTGGATCACGCCTATAATCCTAGCACTCTGGGAAGCTGAGGTGTGTGGATTGCCTGAGCTCACAGGTTTGAGACCAGCCTGAGCAAGAGTGAGAACTCATCTCTAAAAATAGCCAGGTGTTGTGGGGAGCACCTGTCATGCCAGCTACATGGGAGGCTGAGGCAAGAAGACCACTTGAGCCCAGGAGCTTGAGGTTGCTGTGAGCTGTGATGCCACATGACTATACCAAAGGTGACAAAGTGAAACTCTATCTTGGGGAGAAAAAAAAAAGAAAGTAAGACCTAAATAAATGGAAGCATAGTTCACATTTGTGGATCTGGCTTACTGTTGTTAAAATGACACTATTCCTCAGCTAGATCTACAGATTCAATGCAAGCATGATTAAAATCTCAGCTAGACATATTTCATATATTCACAAATTGATCTCAATGCTCATATAGAAAAGTAAGGAACCCAGAATAGCTAAAACTTCTTGGGGGGGGGGAGATTAGGCCAGGCACAGTGGGAGGCCAAGGCAGGTGGATCACCTGAGCTCAGGAGATCAAGACCAGCCTGAACAAGAACAAGACCTCATCTCTACTGAAAATAGAAAAGCTAACTGAGCATGGTGGTGTTCCTTTAGTCTCACCACTCAGGAGGCTGAGGCAGGAGTACTACTTGAGACCAGGGGTCTGAGATTGCAGTGAGCTATGATGACACCACTGCACTCTACTTGGGGCAATGTAATAAGACTCTCCCCTTAAAATGAAAACCAAAACTTTATTCCTAAACAAGGACATTCACTGGGGGAAAGAATCCCTATTCAATAAATGGTGCTGGGAGAACTGGATAACCACATGTTATCCATGACTGAAAGTGGACCTGTACCTTTCTCCACTAACAAAATTTGACTTGAGATGGATGAAAGATCTAACTCTAAGGCATGAATCAATAAAAATCCTCAAAGAAAGTGCGAGGAAGACACTTGAAGATATCAGCCTATAGAAAGATTTTGAGAAAGACTTCTGTGGCAATTGCAACAACAACAAAAATAAACAAATGGGACTTATTTAAACTGAAAAGCTTCTGTACAGCTAAGGAGACAACAACCAAGCAAATAGACAACCATCAGGATGGGAAAAGGTATTTGCATATTATGAATCAAACAAAAGCTTGATAACTACCAGTACCTAGAATCTACAGAGAACTCAAATTAAGCAACAACAACAAAAAAGGCCAATAATCCCCTGTATCAATGGACAAGTGAGATGAATAGAACCTTCTCTAAAGAAGACAGATGAATGGCTAACAAGCATATGAAAAAAATGTCTCTAGTTATCAAAGAAATGCAAATCAAAACCACCCTGAGATATCACGTAACCCCAATGAGAATGGCCCCCATCACAAAGACTCAAAGCTACAGATGCTGGCGTGGTTGTGGAGAGAAGGGAACACTTCTACACTGCTGGTGGAACTGCAAACTAATACAATAATTTTGGAAGGAAGCAGGGAGAATCCTCAAAGAACTCAAATTAGACCTCCCATTTGATTCTGCAATCCCATTACTGGGCATCTACTCAGAAGAAAAAAAATCATTTTATCATAAGGACATTTGCACTAGACTGTTCTTCACAGCTCAATTTACAATTGCCAAATTGTGGAACAACCTAAATACCCACCAATCCAGGAATGGATTAACAAACTGTGATATATGTACACCATGGAATAATATACAGCCACTAAAAAGGATGATGACTTTACATCTTTTATATTAATTTGGATGGAGTTGAAATACATTCTTCTTGACTCAGCACCTGTGGCTCAAGTGGCTAAGGCGCCAGCCACATACACCTAAGGTGGTGGGTTTGAATCCAGCCCAGGCCTGCCAATCAACAATAATGGCTGCAACCAAAAAAAATAGCCAGGTGTTGTGGTGGGCACCTGTGGTCCCAGCAACTTGGGAGGTGGAGGCAGGAGACTCCCTTGAGCCCAGGAGTTGCTGTGAGCTGTGATGCCACAGCACTCTACCCAGGGGGACAGCTTGAGGCTCTGTCTCAAAAAAAAAAAAAAAAAAAGAAAGAAAGAAAAAAAACTACTCATTATTTTCTCAAGGGTCTTCTAAGCAAGAAATAAAAATTATCAGTCTTTTATAAATTGAAAATGCTAGCTGAGTGTTGTGGTGGACACCTATAGTCACAGCTACTTAGGAGGCTTGAGCTCAAGAGTTTGAGATTGCTGTGTGCTATGTCACCATGGCACTCTACCAAGGGCAACAAAGTGAGACTCTGTCTCAAAAAATAAAATTAAAATAAAATTAAATAAAATTCAAAATAAGTATTACTGTTAAGAATAACATCAAATAAAAAATTATTTCACCTAAAACTGCATATGGCAAATTTGGTGATACACATATTTTCTTTTTAAAAGAATGTCTCTTTATCTACCATTGAAAACATTAAATATTGACCCATGAAAACTTAGAAATAATGAACTAAAAAAACCTTTCAATTAATAAAATAAAAATGTTTTTAACTAAAATTGAAGAACAAAATTTTGACAAAATTTGGGTATGCAACACTGAAACTGGGAAATTATGATTTGCTAAAAATAATAGTTATAAAAGGAAGTTACAGTGGCATATTGGGGTGTTACAGTTGAAGTGGCATATTCTTCAAAGGCAAAAATCAACACGGAGAAAACATGACCAAATATTCAAAGCAAAGAATTGATTTTGATTAAATAATTTCAAAGAGGCTGGGTGCTTTGGCTCATTTCTGTAATCCTAGCACTCTGGGAGGCTGAGACTGGCGGATCGCTTGAGTTCAGGAGTTTGAGACCAGCCTGAGCAAAGTGAGACCCTGTCTCTACTAAAAATGAAAAACTGAGGCAAGAGGATCACTTAAGCCCAAGAGTTTGAGTTTGCTGTGAGATCCATGGCATTCTACTAAGGACAAAAAAGTGAGACTCTGTCTCAAAATAAATAAATAAATAAATAATTTCAGAGAAATAAAAAAGAAAATTTAAAACATCAAAAATAATTTTACAGGCTCGGCACCCGTGGCTCAAGTGGCTAAGGTGCCAGCCATATATACCTGAGCTGGCAGGTTTGAATCCAGTGTGGGCCCACCAAACAACAGCTATGTGCTGTAGTGAGCATCTGTAGTCCCAGCTACTTGGGAGGCAGAGGCAGGAGAATCACTTCAACCCAGGAGTTGGAGGTTGGTGTGAGCTGTGATGCCACGGCACTCTACCCAGGGTGACAGCTTGAACCTCTAACTCAAAAAAAAAAAAAAAAGATTTTACTGGCTCAGCACGTATAGCTCAGTGGCTAGTGCACCAGCCCCCTTTAACAGATCTGGTGGGTTCAAACCCAGCCTGGACCTGCGAAACAACAATGACAATTACAATCAAAAAATAGCCGGGCATTGTGGTGGGCACCTATAATCCCAGCTACTTGGGAGGCAGACAAAAGAATCGCTTAAGCCCAAAAGTTTGAGGTTGCTGTGAGCTGTGACGCTACAGCACTCTACCAAGGGCAACATAGTGAAACTCTGTCTCAAAAAGGTTTTAATGTTTTCCATATATGATTAATCAAAGATTAAATTTGCTTAAGTTTGCCTCAGCCTCCCAAGTAGCTGGGACTACAGGCATCCGCCTCCATACCTGGCTATTTTCTTTTTGTTATTGCTATTGTTGTTTAGCAGGCCCTGGCTGGGTTTGAACCCACCTGCCCTGGTACATGTGGCTGGCATCCTAACCACTGAGCCATCGGTGCTGATCTAGGATTTCTTTTCCCTTTGTCTTTTATTAGTGATGATAATTTAGCAAAGTAAAGTTAAAAATACACAATTTAGACATACGGGGGGGGGGAACCAAGTTTTTTGGTAGGTATTTTCCTCTCACATTGGACTTTAATTTGGTAGAAAGATGTATCTTAATCCACTATGACATTTTTGGACTGTGTGACTTTTTTTTCCAAGACAAGATTTTATTTATGGTTACATAATAAATCATAATACATCTGTGTCACAATGCCTTTTTACTCCAAGGGTATATATTTATGTTTGGCCAATATTCCGCTAATAAAAATACTGTGGGTACAACATAACTTTGTTGTAAACAAAACTACCATTCTGAGCTATTTAGATTCATTAAGCCAGCAAGAAGACTCTCTAGAGCAGAACGGTTCTCAACCTGTGGATCGTGACCCACAGGAACTGTATTAAAGGGTCACAGCATTAGGAAGGTTGAGAACCACTGCTCTAGAAGAAGTCTGTTAGCAAGACAGTCTTCGGTGAAGTCAGGTAATTACAAGTGACATCCTATCACCTTCACCATAGGTGAATAGTCTATTGGTTAGAAACAAGTAAGAAGCCCCGCCCACATTCAAGGTAAGGACCTATAGGAAGGCATGAACATCAGGAATGGGGATAGTGGTGGTCCATCTCTGAGTACGTCCACCATAGTTGAAAAGTTAACAAGAAAGATAATGCTTCAAGAAGAAATGATAATTGAAAATACAAAATTCACTTTCAAAATATGATGGTCCCAACATGTCCAAACATAGCAGTAATCACAGTGTCAATGAATTACATCCTCCTAATACAGAATGGAGCAATAAAGACAAAAGCCAGATGTGTCATTTATAGGAGACTCATGAGACAATTAAGTTCTCAAACTTATCCTAGAAAAAGTGCTACATACCTCAGTGCTGCATATCACCATGGTCTCCTCTTGGGAAGCTATGCATGAATGAATATCACTATAGTCCCAAGACGGGCCAAGGTGGTGCTTTAAAAGTGACTACAGTGACATTCAATGTTGAGATAGTAGCATCTTTTTCTAGGATGAGTTCAAGTACTTAATTGTCTGACCTTGTAAAACAAGACCCCCCAATCATTACCAGAGCCTTTTCTGTCATGACAAGGGGGCCTGTTCGTCATCGACACATCTTGCTCTGTAAACCTACGTCTTGCTCTTAGTCTGGGCACCTACCTTTCTCTTCCTCAATAAACTTTGTTTTATGCTTGCCTTGCTTTTGGTGGGTCTGGTCATTCTTTGACCAAGAGCACACCGAGAACCAAGAATGCAGACAACTGCCTGAACCCTGACAGAATAACTTGCTCTTGAACATTTGTCAATGAGAACCTCAGCAGAGACAGATAGCGCACCCGGTGGCTGGGCCTGCTTAGAGCCAGAATTCAGACCTGCCTGCCTAGAAAGCCTGTGCTCTTTTCTGTATGTCGCCCTGCCTGTCAGTTTTGTGTTCAGAGATTTTTCCCCACCCATGGAAAAGAGTTTAAGACCATCTATATACCAGTCTATATATCTTAACTATACTAAACCAGTAAGAGCTGATCTATAAAATCTCTACTGTGGGTTTTTTTTGTTTGTTTGAGAAGACTCTTCCTCTGTTACTCAGGTAGAGAGCTGTGGCATCATAGCTCACAGCAACCTCAAACTCCTGGACTCAAGCAATCCTCTTGCCTCAGCCTCCTGAGTAGCTAAGTGGGGCTACAGGTGCCCGCTACAATGCTTGGCTAGTTTTTCTGGTTTTAGTAGAGATGGGGTCTCACTTTTGCTTAGGCTGGTATCTAACTCCTGATTCCCCTGCCTCGGCCTCCCAGAGTGCTAGGATTATAGGCACTAGCCACCATGTCCGCCCAACCTTAAACTCTTTAGCTCAAGTGATCTTCTTGCCTCAGTCTCCCAAGTTGCTCAGTCTCCCAAGTTGCTGGACTACAGGACCCCGCCACTATGCCCCACTACTTTTTTCTATTTTTAGTAGAGATGGAGTCTCACTCTTGCTCAGGCCAGTTTTGAACTCCTGAGCTCAAGCGATTCTCCTGCCTGGGCCTCCCAGGGTGCTAGGATTACAGGTGTGAGCCACTGTTCTGACCCTGCTGGTTTTTCTTTCTCTCCTGAGTGGTGTTAAAGAAAGCACCATCTCATCATTTCTGCAGGCTTTAAACTTCAGAAAGTAAATTACCTGTGGCTAAGAAAGTAAAAATATGCCCTGCTATGCAGGAATCTTGGAGGACAGATAAAGTCAGCTGCAAATTAACAATAAATAATGTTTTGCCCAAGGACCAGCCATAGCTATAAAGTATCAAAACAACCACTTTCATGAGTGACTACTGTTTTCTTCCTGACTGAGAAATTTGGTTCTCTGACATCGTAGACTGGACATGTTGCCGTTTGACACGGTATCAGGAAGAATGAAATATCTTGCTCTTGTCTGGAGAATCCAAGGCACAAAGAAGCAACCTTAATTTCCAGTCCAGGTGCAGAACTTCAGAGAGGGGATTTCTGAAAACAGCAATCCACCATAACTCTGAAGTTTCCAAGGAAACAGGAACTCGTTCGAGTTTGCAGTCCAGATCTGCAGCTGCCACCTTTACACACAACCCTGTCAAAACACTGCTTCATTTCCATCTCACCCTTCCCCAAATCCTATGTCCCTCTTGTCTTTTCCTTTGTTTGGTGAGACACCCCACAGTTTGTCTGATGTGCAGCCACTCTTGCTGCAACAGGTCAGCAAACCTCATTTCATTCAACTACAGGTTTGTCCCTGCTGGTCCTTAGGCTGAATGGGCTGCACCAAAACCTTCGAGCTATGGCCAAGATCTTCACTGCCATGAACACTGCCAAGGTTCTGACCCTTGACTATACAAGCACATCTGAGACCCCTTGAGACTGCATGTGGCCTCTCTGTCCTTGATTACATGGGTTTTACATTAAACCTGGACTATTATCTCTTTGACTCTTCAGAATCATGCTGATTTTTTGAGTAATTTATTCTTGGGTGAGCTCAGGCCTATAATCTCAGCACTCTGGGAGGCTGAGGCAGGTGGATTGCTGGAGCTCACAGGTTCAAGACCAGCCTGAGCAAGAGTGAGACCCCCATCTCTAAAAATAGCAGGGCGTTGTAGTGGGTGCCTGTAGTCCCAGCTACTTGGGAGGCTAAGGCAAGAGAATTGCTTGAGCCCAAGTGTTTCAGGTTGCTGGCTCGGCCCCTGTGGCTCAAGTGGCTAAGGCGCCAGCCACATACACCCAAGGTGGCAGGTTTGAATCCCCAGCCCGGGCCGGCAAAACAACAATGATGGCTGCAACCAAAAAATGGCCAGGCGTTGTGGTGGGCACCTGTGGTCCCAGCTACTTGGGAGGCAGAGGCAGGAGACTCGCTTGAGCCCAGGATTTGGAGGTTGCTGTGAGCTGTGATGCCATGGCACTCTACCCAGGGGGATAGCTTGAGGCTCCGTCTCAAAAAAAAAAAAAGTTTGAGGTTGCTATATGCTATATGCTATGATGCCAGGGCACTCTACCAAGGGACAAAGTGAGACTCTGTCTCCAAAAAAAAAAACCAGAAAGAAAGAAAAATTTAATTTGGGGGGGTTAGGGCCCAAATTCATAAGAGTTTTTCTTTTCTATTACTTATTTTTTAAAAGGAGAGAGTTTATTAAAGAGTATGTTTCATTATGGTTAGAAAGTAATATTTTAATTTTTGACCATCAGCCAACCTCTCATGGATTTGGCTGCTAATTTGATTATTTCCTGGCATAACTTCATAGGGGACAGTTTGGAATCACTACTCTTAAGAACTTCAGCATAAATAAAATTGTTCATTCTAGAGATGACTTAGAATGAAAAAGAAAATAAAAACTTTTATAAGAGGACTGTCTTATCTTTCTAAAAGAGATTATTTAGTTTAATGAAAGAGTCCTTCCCCCCGTGAATGGATTAATAAACTCTGGTATATGTGTACCAAGAAATACTATTCAGTCTTAAAAAAGATGAAGACTTTACATATTTCTTATTAACCTGGATGGAGTTGAAGAACATTCTCCTTAATAAAGCATTGCATAATGGAAAAGCAAGTATCCAAGGTACTCAATATTAATACGAAACCAATAGATGAACAATCACACACCCATCTACTTGGGAGCCTGAGACAAGAGAATCACTTAAGCTCAAGAGTTTGAGGTTGCTGTGAGTGGTGATGCCACAGCACTCTACCAAGGATGACATGGTGAGACTGTCTCAAAAAAAAAATTACACACCCATACAAGAGAAAAACATAACTAAATTCAAGCGGTGTGGGAGGTTGAGGGAAGAGGAGGGGAAGGGGAGAGAGGAGGAGGATTGGGCACGTAATGGGCACAACGTAAGGGTACATGGCAAACCTCCTGGGTAAGGGCCGAACTACAATTTAGACTTTACCTAACAAATGCAAACAATGTAACCTAATCGGTTATAGCCTCATATTAATCTAAAATAGAAAAAAATAGAAAGATTACTTCCCTCCCCAAACATCCTTCATCTCCATTCCTGGGAGATTAGTAAGTTTTGTGTTTTATTCTGTGACTTGATGAAATTGTTAAGTTCCCTGGCTACCATTTAAAGCAGGTGTAGGCTCGGTGCCTGTGGCTCAAGTGGCTAAGGCACCAGCCACATACACCTAAGCTGGCGGGTTCAAATCCAGCCTGGGCCCGCCAAACAACAATGACAACTACAACAACAATAACAACAACAAAATAGCCAGGCATTGTGGTGGGTGCCTGTAGTCCCAGCTACTTGGGAGGTGGAGGCAGGAGACTCGCTTGAGCCCAAGAGTTGGGAGGTTGCTGTGAGCTGTGATGCCATAACACTCTACCCAGGAAGACAGCTTGAGGCTCTGTCTCAAAAAAAAAGAAAGAAAGAAAGCAGGTGTAATGGCTTGTGTCTCTGCATATGTATTTCAAAATGGACTTTTCTACATCTAAACATTTTTCTCTCCTTAGAGCAGAAGGGCGATTAGCCTTTCTCCAGTGATTTTCTATTTCGCTAAAGCTGGCTCCCACTTACTTTTGTTCTTTTTTTTTTTTTTTTTTGCAGTTTTTGACTGGGGCTGGGTTTGAACCTACCACCTCTGGCATATGGGGCTGGCACCCTACTCCTTTGAGCCACAGGTGCTGCTCTGTTTTTCTTCTTCTTTTTTTTTTTTTAATACAAGTTTTCACTATGTTGCTGGGCTAGAGTGCATTTGCATGACCATAGCTGACTGCAGCAAACTCTTGGGCTCAAGTGATCCTCCTGCCTCAGCCTCCAGAGTAGCTGGAACTACAGGGGACCCAGCACTGTGTCTGGCTTCTACTCACTTTTTATTTGTTTCCTCCCTCAACTTTTTTTTTCTTTTTTTATGACAGAGTCTCACTTTGTTGCTCTGAGGTTGAGTGCCATGGTGTCATCATAGCTCACAGCAGCCTCAAACTCCTGTGCTTAAGTGATCCTCATACCTCAGCCTTCCCAACTAGCTGGGACTACAGGTGCCCACCACAATGCCCAACTAATTTTTCTATTTTAGTAGAGACAGGTTCTCACTCCTGCTCAGGCTGGTCTTGAACTCCTAAGCACAAGTGATCTGCCGCCACAGCCTCCCAGAGTGCTAGGATTACAGGGTAAACCACTGTGCCAGCCCTATGAAATGTCTTTTATCCTTGAAATATGTTTGGGCTGGGTGGCGCCTGTGGCTCAAAGGGGTAGGGCGCTGGCCCCATATGCTGGAGGTGACGGGTTCAAGCCCAGCCCTGGCCAAAAACTGCAAAAAAAAAAAAAAAAAAAAATCTATGTTTGGGCTTCCTAAAATGGCCATGAGGTAATACAAATATTTACTTCTTCACCTTATAAAAAGGAAAGATAATTAAAATAATCAAGTTTGGGCATTCTTCAAACTTTACTTAAATTATGATGAGAATTATTTTTTTTTTATTTTTACTATATTTATTTTTATTTTTTTTAAATTTTATTTTATCTTTTGGTTGCAGCCGTCATTGTTGTTTGGCGGGTCCGGGCTGGGGATTCGAACCCGCCACCTTAGGTGTACGTGGCTGGCACCTTAGCCAGTTGAGCTATAGGCGCCGAGCCTATATTTATTTTTTTTGAAGACAGAGTCTCACTTTGTGCCCCTCACTAGAGTGCTATGACATCATAGCTCACAGCAACCTCAGACCCTTGGGCTCAAGTGATTCTCTTGTCTCAGCCTCTGGAATAGCTGGGACTACAGGCACCAGCCACAACACCCGGCTATTTTTTTAGAGACAAGATCTCACTCTGGCTCAGGCTAGTCTTGAACTTGTGAGCTCAGGTGATCCACCCACCTTGGCCTCCCGGAGTGCTAGGATTATAGGTGATTGCCACCTTGCCCCACCAATAGAATTTTTTTTTTTTAAAGACAGAGTCTTGCTTTGTTGCCCTTGGTACAGTTCTATGGCATCACAGCTCATAGCAACCTCCAGCTCTTGGCCTTAGGTGATTTTCTTGCCTCACCCTCCTGAGTAGCTGGGACTACAGGTGCCTGCCACAACCGCCTGGCTATTTTTTTGTTGCAGTTTGACTGGGACCGGGTTCAAACCCACCACCCTCTGTATAAGGGGCTGGCGCCCTACTCACTGAGCCACAGGTGCCGCCCAAGAACTACTTTTTAATAGCAAATTTAAAAAAACAAAAAATAAAACAAAACAGTCTATACCTTGTCAACTTTCTGTACTATATACACATTTTTATTTTTAAGAATAAATAATTCTTTTTAATTTATTTTTTTATAATTAATTATTTTTTATTAAATCATAACTTTGTATATTGATACATTTATGGAGTTCAGGGTACTGCTTCGATATACAATGTGAAATGTTTACATTGAACCAAGTAATACATCCATCACAATTATACTCATAATAGTTTTAAAATGTACTATTGCATCATGCACATTAGGTGAGGTCCCCCAAATACCCTCCCTTCTCTCATACCCCCTCTCCCCTCCTCTCTCCCTCCTCTTCCCTTCTACTTTATGGACTATAGTTATGTTTTACCATTTGTATGATTGTGTAGGTGGTTATATATGGATTTCATAGTAGTATTGAGTACATTTGATACTTTTTTTCCCATTCTTAGGATACTTTACTAAGAAGAACATGTTCCAGCTTCATCCAGGTAAACATAAAAAATGTGAAGTCTCCATCCTTTTTATGGCTGCATAGTATTCCATGGTGTACATATACCACAATTTGTTAATCCATTCATGGGTCGACGGGCACTTGGGCTGTTTCCATGTCTTTGCTATTATGAATTGGGCTACAATAAACATTCTGATGCAAATGTCTTTGTTGTAAAATAATTTTTGGTCATCTGGGTATATACATGGTAGAGGAATTGCAAGATCAAAAGGTAGGTCTACTTTTAGTTCCATGAGTGTTCTCCAAACTTCTTTCCAAAAAGGCCATATTAGCTTGCATTCCCACCAGCAGTGTAGAAGCATTCCCTTTTCTCCGCATCCACACCAACATCTGTAGTTTTGGGATTTTGTGATGTGAGCTAATCTTACTGGAGTTAGATGATATCACAAAGTGCTTTTGATTTGCATTTCTCTGATGATTAAGGATGATGAGCATTTTTTCATGTTTATAGGCCATGCGCCTGTCTTCTTCGGAGAAGTTTCTGTTCAAGTCTCTTGCCCACAAAGAAATGGGATTATTTATTCTTTTCTTATTGATTAGTCTGAGTTCTCTGTAAATTCTAATTATCAGACCTTTGACAGAAGAGTAATGTGAAAAAATTTTTTCCTATTCTGAAGGTTGTCTGTTTACTTTACTTACTGTGCTCTTGGTTGTGCAAAAGCTTTTTAGTTTGATCAGACCCCAGTAATGTATTTTTGGTGTTGCTTCAGTTGCCTGGGGGGTCCTCTTCATAAAATATTCTCCCAGGCCAATTTCTTCAAGTGTTTTCTCTGTACTCTCTTCTAGTATTTTTGTAGTTTCATGTCTTAAGTTTAAATCTTTTATCCAGTGAGAATCAATTTTTGTTAATGGTGAAAGGTGGGGGTCCAGTTTCAGTCTTCTGCAGGTCCCAGCCAGTTCCCTCAGCACCATTTGTTAAATAGGGAATCTTTCCCCCACTGAATATTTTTGATAGGCTTGTCAAAGATCAAATGATGATAAGTAGCTGGGTTTATCTCTTGGTTTTCTATTCTGTTTGATAAATCTACCACTCTTTTTTTGTGCCAGTACCATGCTGCTTTGATCACTATAGATTTATAGTATAGCCTGAAGTCTGGTAATGTGATACCTCCTGATTTAGTCTTATTTCTGAGCAATGTATTTGCTATTTGAGTTTTTTTCTGATTCCATATAAAACGAAGTACTATTTTTTCAAGTTCTTTGAAGTATGACAATGGTGCTTTAATAGGGATTGCATTAAAATTATATATTGCTTTGGGTAGTATGGACATTTTAACAATGTTGATTCTTCCCAGCCACAAACATGGTATGTTTTTCCATTTGTTAGCATCTTCAGCTATTTCTTTTCTCAGAGTTTCATAGTTCTCCTTATAGAGATCTTTCATGTCCTTTGTTAGGTAAATTCCCAGATATTTCATCTTCTTTGGCACTATTGCAAAAGGAATAGAGTCCTTGATTGTTTTTCCAGCTTGACTATTGTTGGCATACATAAAAGCTACTGACTTGTAAGTATTGATTTTGTATCCTGAGATGCTGATGTATTCCTTGATCACTTCTAAGAGTTTTGAAGTTGAGTCCCTGGGATTTTACAGGTATAGCATTATGTCATCAGCAAAGAGTGAGAGTTTGATCTCCTCTGACCCTATTTGGATACTCTTGATCACCTTCTCTTGCCTGACTGTGATACCTAAGACTTCCATTACTATGTTAAATAGCAGTGGAGACAGTGGGCATCCTTGCCTCATTCCTGATCTGAGTGGAAATGTTTTCAATTTTACACCATCCAATATGATATTAGCTATGGGTTTGCTGAAAATGGACTCTATCAGTTTAAGAAAAGTCCCTTCTATGCCTATTTTCTTAAGAATTCTCCTCATGAAAGGATGCTGGATATTATCAAAGGCTTTTTCTGCATCAATTGAGAGAATCATATGGTCTTTGTTTTTTCTTTTATTGATGTGATGTATTATATTTATAGATTTGCGTATGTTGAACCAACCCTGTAACCCTGGAATAAAACCAACTTGATCATGGTGTGTAATTTTTTTGATGTGTTGTTGAATCCTGTTTGCTAAGATCTTATTGAATATTTTTGCATTGATACTCATTAATGATAATGGTTTGTAATTTTCTTTCTTTGTTGGATCCTTTCCTGGTTTGGGTATCAGGGTGATATTTGCTTCATGGAATGTGTTGGGAAGTATTCCTTATTTTTCTATGCTTTGGAAGACTTTGTGTAATATAGTACTAGTTCCTCTTGAAATGTTTGATGGAATTCAGATGTGAAGCCATCTAGTCCTGGACTTTTCTTTTTAGGGAGATTTCGTATTGATGATGCTATTTCAGTGGTTGCTATAGGTCTGTTTAAGATTTTTAATTCTTTCTGGTTGAGTCTAAGAAGGTGGTGTGCTTTCAGGTATTGGTCCATTTCCTTCAGATTTTCATATTTCTGGGAATAAAGATTTTTGTAGTAATCATTGAGGATTTTTTTAATTTCTGAAGTGTCTGTTGTCATTTATTCTTTATCATTTCTGATAGATGATATTAGAGATTTTACTTTTCTATTTCTGGTTAGGTTGGCCAAAGGTTTATCAATTTTGCTGATTTTTTCAAAGAACCAACTTTTTGTTTCATTGATCTTCTGAATGATCCTTTTGTTTTCAATTTCATTTAATTCTGCCCTTATTCTGGTTATTTCTTTTCTCCTGCTGGGTTTGGGGTTGGAATGTTCTTCCTTTTCTAGTTGCTGAGATGATCCATTAAGTTGTTGGCTTCTTCTCTTTCTGTTTTCTTGATGAAGGCTTCTAATGCTATAATTTTCTCTCTTAGGACTGCCTTTGCAGTATACCACAGGTTTTGATAATTTGTGTCTTCATTTTCATTTAATTCCAAAAATTTGGTGATTTCCTTCTTAATCTTGTCTTTGACCTAGCTATCAGTCAGCCTAAGATTGTTTAGCTTCCATGACTTTGTTTGAGTGTGGAGATTCCCATCACTGTTGAGTTCAACTTTTATTCCATGGTGGTCCAAGAAGAAACAAGGAATAATTTCTATACTTTTAAATTTGCTAAGGTTAGACTTGTGTCCTAGGATATGGTCTATTTTGGAGGATGACCTGTGGGCTGATGAGAATAATGTATATTCAGTTTTATTAGGATGAAATGTTCTGTAGAGGTCTGTAAAGTCCATTTGTTCTAGGGTCAGGTTTAAGCCTAATAATTCTTTGTTTAGTTTCTTCTTGGAGGATCTATCCAAAACTGTCAAAGGAGTGTTAAAATCTTCCACCATTATAATGCAGGAAGATATCAAGTTGTTCTTATCCATTAGGGTCTGCTTTATGAATTGAGGAGCATCTGGTAGGGTGCATAAATGTTAATTATTGAAATCCCTTCATATTGAGTGTTTCCCTTGACAAATATGTAGTGACCTTCCTTGTCTTTCTTTATCTTTGTTGGTTTAAAGCCAATTGTATCTGCTACTAAAATTGCAACCCCTGCTTTTTTTCTGGTTTCCATTTGCCTGTATTATACAAGTCCATCCCTTCACCCTGAGTCTATTTTCGTCCTTTAAGGTAAGGTGAGATTCTTGTATACAGCAGAAATCTGGTCTGAGTTTATTATGTATCCAGTCAGCCAGCCTGTGCCTCTTTAGAGAACAATTTAAACCGTTCACATTAATTGAGAGAATTGATAAGGCTGGTTGTTTTTTGGGTGTCATGATTTTCGGATGTCCAGTGGACATTTTTAATCCTTTCACCACTGTGGAAGTTGGGTTTTGTTCAAAAAATTTCTGGGTGAGTTTACTTTGGAAGTAGAGGATTGTACTGGTTGTTGTGGAGGATGGGTCTGAGAATATCCAGGAGCGCTGGTTTAGTTATGGCAAAATTCTTCAACATGTGTATGTCATTAAAGTTTGATTTCTCCATTGCAAATGAAACTCAGTTTAGCTGGATAGACGATCCTGGCCTGGAAGTTGTTCTGTTTTAAGAGATTGAAGGTTGATGACCATCTTCTTCTGGCTTGAAACATTTCAGCTGAGAGAAATGCAGAATAATCTGCAGTTATTCTGATATTTCTCTCTTTGTAGGTGATGCTTTTCTTAGGTCTGGCTGCTTGCAGAATTTTCTCCTTCATCTTAACTTTTGCAAAGTTAATCACAATGTGTCTAGAAGATACTTTATATGGATTGAGTCTAGCTGGGGTTCTGAAACTGTCTACTATCTGAAGTTCTGAGTCTTTTGCAATGTTTGGGAAATTCTCCTCCAAAATCTCTTGGAGTAGAGCATCTGTACCTTTAGGACTGTCATCTTCTCCTTTGGGAATTCCTATAAGACGAATGTTTGATCTTTTGGAGTGATCCCACAACTCTCTCAGGGAATGCTCAGTTTTTGCTTTCCATTTGTCTACCTTGTTGGGTGTTTGGGAACGTTCAAAAGCTTTGTCCTCACTTTCAGAGGTCCTTTCTTCTGCCTGGTCAACTCTATTAGTGAGGGATTCTACTGTATTTTGGACCTCCTCAACTAACTTTTCTGTTTCCTTGAGCTCTGCTATCTCTTTTCTCATTATGTCCATATCTTTGATGACTTGGGCTTTGAATTCATTAATTTCTTGAACTACTCTTTGGAATTCAATTTCCAACTTTTCTTCCATTCTGCTTATCTTATTTGTGATCCATATTCTGAATTTGGTTTCTGACATTGCTGCCATTTGTCTATGCATGGCATCTTCAGTTATATCTCTTTTGTCATTTCTGGGAGCAGGGTGGGGGGGGGGTTTGATCTACTCTGGTTATTCATGTTGCCAGAGTTCTTCTGTTGGATCCGCACCATGTTTATTTTCTACTGTTTGGTTATTAGAACTGGTAGGGTGATTGAATTGGGGTGCCCAGGTAGTAGAGATAGCCCCTTTCCAAAGCTCTAGGCTTTGTAATTGTGGCTTATTTCCTACAACTTTACAAAGGCCCCTTTCAGAGTTTTGGCTGGAGACTCTGAGGACCTGCTTGGTGAGATAGTGCAGGCTAGCTCTGTTTTGATATCAGCCAACCTCCACCCTATCCTAAGAAACCACTCTATTAGATTTAAATCTCAACTGTGAAGAGATACAAACAGCTGTGGTGCCCAGTCCCCACTCTTCAGTTCTTTTGCACTACAGAACTTCAAGGTCAACCTCAGAATGTCCCAGAGTAGACAGCCCCAGACAGGGGTTCCAATCAAATTGTCTCTGGCAGTATAAACCCTGCCCAACAGAGAGGGATTCAAGGATAATTCAAAGTAAAGGGATTCAAAGCATAATTGGAGCCAGGGATCCACACTCCCACCTGCCAGACTCAGTCCACACTATTGTCTACTTCTCTGCTCACAGGCCCAGCTGGAGCCAGGGGTCACGCCCCTGCCCACTGGTCTCAGTCCACACACAGCTAGCCTCTGGAGTAGGGTCTGGAGTAGTGCCTGCCAAAGCAGTTAGAGTCAGGGGACCATGCCCCCTCTTGGCAATCTCTGTCAACTGCCTGGCAAGCCTCTGATTGCAGGCTCTGTTGAAGTCAGGGCACTGGGCCTACTCTCTGGTCTCAGTCCTCACTTGCTAAGCCTCTCCTCACCAGCCCAGCTGGAGGCTGTGGAGTATGTCCTAGCCCTCAGGGCTTAGTTCACACCCAGTAGGCCACTGCTCAAGGGTTCTCTTGGAATCAGGAGACCACGCTCTTGCTCTCAGGTTGCAGTCCACGCCTATTAAGCCTCTGCTCACAGGCCCAGCAGGGACCAGCCCTGTCTGCCAACTCAGTCCACATGAGGCAACCACTCTCCTGCTGTGGGTGCTGTCAGAGCCGCAGGTTCTGCACCCCGTCCCGCAAGACACAGCCCAAACCAAGGGTCAACACTACTATTGGTCAGGCATAGTCATAACCAGGGGACTGCTCCTCCTCCCACCGAGTGCCCCTTTCTTCCCACACCCTCTTTCTTCCCTGTTAGTCACAGATTTCATGGTTGGCTGTCCACACTATGCCCAGGTCTCTCAGAACAAGATCAAACACTCTGTGCTCTGCAGGGGGCAGAACTTCAGACTGCCATTTGAGGGGGAAAGGGTGGACTGGGAGTTTGGACTTGTTGGGAAAAATATCTGTTCAATTTTATGCCTGGTGGGGTGGTGTCTAGGTTCATAAGTGGGACCTTCCTGGAGAAAGAGACCTGGAGTTTAGCGGCTCTCTCCAGCGAGGTAAAATGAGAGGTCTTTTGTTCCCTGCTCTTTGGCAGGTAACCTGCGGCAGACCTCCTGCCTGGGGGAGGGGTTTCCCATCCTCTAGTCAATAGGCTTCATACCTGTAATTTGTTTTCTTGAATGCTTTTCTTTGGAGTTACAGCTTGCTGAACTTCTTTCCGAACATCTTTCTTGACTCAGCTCCCTGTCTTTGGCTTCATTGAGTCTGATTCCGTCTAGTTTTTCTTCCTTTGCTCAGGAGCCTCTGACAAGGGTTGCTACCAGTCGGCCATCTTCCCAGAATTCAAGAATAAGTAATCCTTAAATAAGTATTACTTTTTCAATTAGAAAGTTAAAGAGACCATCAGGCATATACATATTTAATGTAAATTAGTCTGTGTACAATGTTGTTAAGCCAACCATTGGAAGACAGGCCCTAAGAAAATGGGAGGCAGTTGGTAGAATAATTTTTAGGCAATGAAGAAACGGCTGGGACAAAGAAGGGCTGTGAGGATCTGGAGTCACAATGAGACTCTGTGTTGGGGAAGGTGGGGCATGTTAGGAAGGACAAAAAAGTGAGGAATTTAATTTCTTCACAAGGAAATGAATCAGAAAAAAGTAGCTCTGGATACAGCACAGAGCTGGTGAACGATATAATACACTTCTTCTGGAATGAGAGGGAAGAAGAGTATCCAGAAGTTGGCATGTGAGGTAACGCGCCCAGAAGAGCTGCAAAGGAACAGGGACGGTGGGGCTTCAGCACCAAGAGCCCTGTGAATTCCCGGCTGTTGATGTCAGCAGATCATTTTACCTACTCAGAACTCAAATTTCCACTTTCCTTTTATTTTGAGTGTTAGAAGACTGTTCGGCTTCAGATCACTAAAGTCTCTGGGGACTTCTTCACTTACTATGCTGTTTTCTATTAATGCAAGAGGAACTTTAATACTAGATATGTAGTAGCAGAAAATGTTACAGAGAAAAACAGGTGGCAGCATGCATAGAAACTATTAGCATAAACATGTATGGGGATTTTTCTCTTCTGTGCAGATATAATGCCCGCCAGTTAGCAGTTGTGACACACATTCCTTAAAATAAACAGCTGATTCAATAATTGGAATAATTTTTTATCAATAAAAATTATGTAATAAATTAAAGATTTATGTAAGCTCGATCGGGAAATATGATACCTCAGTTAACTACATTCCCCTTTGGAATTGTATTTTTTCTTTTGCTCAGAAGTATTTTTGAATTTATATTCCTAAAGGCGAAAAAAAAAAAAAGATACTTATACTAAAATGGGCAACTGGAGAGAGCGGAACGTCTGGCTTCTGAGTGGGAAAATTTGTGCTTTCAGCAACCAAAGACAGGATTACATATGTGTGATGCTGATAAAGGCAAGAAGGGTTTTGTTTGTGTCTCGTGCCACACAGTGGGAAAGGAGGTGAACACAAAACTGAGCTGAACCTCCCTGGTGCCTTTGGGCAGAAGACAAGTCAGGCTGCTGGGTTCTCTTATACAGATGCACTGGTAAGGACAAAGGCATCACCTGGGGAAAGGATATGCTGGTGGAGTATTAGGACAATCCTACCTACATCCCTAGAGCAAAAATCATCTATGCAGGTGTTAAGAAGGCAACACTGGTGAACTCGGTGGCTCACAACCCCTGCCCATAAGCCTAGCACTTGGGAAGGCCGAGGGGAGAGAAACGCTTGAGGCCCAGAGTTTGAGACCATCCTGAACCAGAGCAAGACCCCTTCTCTGCAAATAATAAAATAATTAGCCAGGCCTGGTAGCACACACCTGTAGTCCCCAGAAGGCTAAAGAAGGAGGATCGCTTTAGCCCAGGAGTTTGAGGCTGCAGTGAGCTGTGATGAGCCACTGCACTCTAGCCAGGGAGACAGAGTAAGATGCTGTCTCAAAAAAATTAAATAAGGCCAGGCTGGGTGTCTCATGCCTGTAATCCTAGCATTCTGGGAGGCCTCGGCAGGTGGATGGCCTGAGGTCAAGAGTGTGAGACCCCATCCCTAAAAATAGCAGGCATTGGCTCGGCGCCTATAGCTTAACCGGCTCAGGCGCAAGCCACGTACACCTAAGGTGGCAGGTTCGAATCCCCAGCCCGGACCTGCCAAACAACAATGACGGCTGCAACCAAAAAATAGCCGGTGTTGTGGCAGGCACCTGTGGTCCCAGCTACTTGGGAGGCAGAGGCAGGAGACTCGCTTGAGCCCAGGAGTGGAGGTTGCTGTGAGCTGTAATGCCACAGCACTCTACCCAGGGGGGATAGCTTGAGGCTATGTCTCAAAAAAAAAAAGTTTGGAAAAAGGTGTTCCCCCCCCCAAAAAAATAGCAGGCATTGTAGCGGGGCCTGTAGTCCCAGCCACTCAGGAGGCTGAGGCAAGAGGATCACTAGAGTCCAAGAGTTTGAGGTTGCTGTGAGCTATGATTGATGATGCCATAGCACTCTACCCAGGGTGACAAAGTAAGAATCTGTCTGTAAATAAATAAGTAAATAAAAAATTAAAAAGAAGGCAGCACAAAGGGCGTACTTAATAGTTTATCTCAAAAAAAGCTATTGATGTGTAATAACTGGCCTCTCCTTATTTAGTCAGGAAGAGAAATGTCTCGTGTCTTTTTTATGTTTATCATATTTTAATTGATATCATGCACCAGAATTCAGATGATGAATGACAAGAGTATTTTATTGGACAGTCCTGATTTAGCTAAGACTGATTTGTGGTTAAGTCAATATGATCATTTTGACAGTAATTCCAATTCAGTAAATGCTATCACTGTTTCTCCCTTCTAAAGATATGGTTAGAGGTGGCTCCTATGGCTCAAGGAGCAGGGCGCCAGCCCCATATACCAGAGGGGGTCGGTTCGGGTATAAAAAACTGCAACACCAACAAAAAGATATGGTTAGACCTCATTAGTAATGTTGAACTTTTCACAAAGATGATGAATTGCCATCTTAAAACCTTTTGAAGATTTGTTTTTGTTTTTGTTTTTGAGACAGAGTCTCAAGCTGTCGCCCTGGATAGAGTGCTGTGGAGTCACAGCTCACAGCAATCTCAAACTCTTCGGCTTAGGCCATTCTCTTGCCTCAGCCTTGCAAGTAGCTGGAACTACAGGTGTCTGCCACAACGCCTGGCTACTTTTTGGTTGTACTTGTCATTGTTATTTGGCAGCCCAGGCTAAATTCAAACCCACCAGCTCCAGTGTATGCGGCTAGCGCTTTAGCGGCTTGAGCTACAGGCACTGAGCCAAAGATTGGTTTTATAATTAGATTTATATAAATGGTTCTATGATATGAATATATTTAAGTACTGGGGAAATCATTGTCTCAGAAGCAAGCAAGACTCTCTGGTATTTTGATTTGTGTTTGTTGGCCTGTTAAAGGTGAGGACAACTTCCACGACGTGGCTATTGTGAATTGGGCTGCAGTATAAATTTTGGTGCAAATGTCTTTGTTGTAAAATAATTTTGTTCTTCTGGGTAGATATCTTGTAATGATATTGCAGGATATAATGGCAGGTCAACTTTTAGTTCTTTCAGAATTCTCCTTTTTATTTCCAAAAAGGCTGTATTAGTTTGCATTCCCACCAGCAGTGTAGAAGTGTTCCTTTCTCTCCACATCCACACCAACATCTGCAGTTTGGGGATTTTTTATGTGAGCTAATCTTACTAGGTGAACCTCAAAGTGGCTTTGATCTGCATTTCTCTGATGATGATTAAAGATGATGAGCATTTTTTCACGTGTTTGTAGGCCATGCACCTGTCATCTTTAGAGAAGTTTCTGTTCAAGTCTCTTGCCCACAAAGAAATGGGGTTATTTGTTCTTCTTTTATTGATTAGTTTGAGTTCTCTGTAGATTCTAGTTATCAGATCTTTGTTGGAAACATAACCTGCAAAAATCTTCTCCCAGTCTGAAGGCTGTCTGTTTGCTTTATTTACAATGACCTTAGCTGTGCAGAAGCTTTTTAGCTTGATCTGATACCAGTAATATATTTTTTGGTGTTGCTTCAATTTCCAGGGGGGGTGTCCTCCTCATAAAGTATTTTCCCAGGTCAATATCTTCATGTGTTTTCCCTGCACTTTCTTCTAGTATTCTTACAGTTTCATGTCTTAAATTTAAATGTTTTATCCAGTGAAAATCAATTTTGTTAGTGGTGAAGGTGAGAGTCCAGTTTCAGTCTTCTATAAGTCTCTAGCCGGTTCTCTCAGCACCAATTGTTAAATAGGGAATCTTTTCCCCAGTGTATATTTTTGTTAGGATTATCAAAGATCAAATAATGAGGCTCAGTGCCCATAGCACAGTGGTTATGGTGCCAGTCACATATACCGAGGGTGGCAGGTTCAATCCTGGCCCAGGCCAGCTAAACAATAATGACAACTGCAACAAAAAATAGCTGGGCATTGTGGCAGGTGCCTGTAGTCCCAGATAATCGGGAGGCTGAGACAAGAGAACTGCTTAAGCCCAAGAGTTTGAGGTTGCTGAGAGCTGTGACGCCATGGTGCTCTACCAAGGGCAACATAGTGAGACTCTGTCTCAAAAAAAAAAAAAAATCAAATAATGATATGTGCTTCTGTTCCACATAGCTACCTCTCTATTTTTGTGCTGTTTTGATCACTACAGATTTATAGTATAATCTGAAGTCTGGTAATGTGATGCCTCATGATTTGTTTTTACTTCTGAGTAATGTCTTGGCTATTCGAGTTTTTTCTGATTCCATATAAAGTGAAGTACTATTTTTTCAAGTTCTTTAAAGTATGACATTGGTGCTTTGATGGGGATTGCATTAAATATGTAAATTGCTTTTTATGGATATTGTAACAATGTTGATTCATCTCCAGCTATGTCTTTTTTAGGGGTTTCATAGTTCTCATTATAGAAAGCTTTCACTTCCTTTGTTAGGTAAACTCCCAGGTATTTCATTTTCTTTGGCACTACTGTAAAAGGGATAGAGTCCTTGACTGTATTTTCAGCTTGACTGTTGTTAGCATATATAAAAGCTACTAATTTCTAAGCATTGATTTTGGGGCAGCACCTGTGGCTCAGTGGGTAGGGTGCGGGCCCCATATACCAAGGGTGATGGGTTCAAACCTGGCCCCAGCCAAATTGCAACAAAAAATAGCAAAATAGCCAGGTGTTGTGGGGGGCACCTATAGTCCTAGCTACTCGGGAGGCTGAGGCAAGAGAATCGCCTAAGCGCAGGAGTTGGAAGTTGCTCTGAGTTGTGATGCCACAGCACTCTACTGAGGGCAATAAAGTGAGACTCTGTCTCTAAAAATAAAGAAAGAAAGAAAGAAAGAAAATAAGTATTGATTTTGTATCCTGGGACACTGCTATGTTCCTTGATCACGTTTAAGAGCTTTGTAGTTGAGTTTTATACCTGGGGTTTTCCATGTATAAAATCATGTCATATGCAAAGAGTGAGAGTTTGATCTCCTCTGATCTCCTTTGAATACTCTTGATCCCCTTCTCTTGCCTGATTGCAATGGCTAGGATTTCCAGTACTATGTTGAATTGCAGTGGTGACAATGGGCATCCTTGTCTAGTTCCAGATTTGAGTCGAAATGTTTTCAATTTTACTCCATCCAATATGATATTGGCTGTGGGTTTGCTATAGATGGCCTCTATCAGTTTAAGAAATGCAGCCATAAAAAAAGAGGGAGACTTTACATCTTTTATGTTTACCTGGAGTTGGAATATATTCTTCTTAGTAAAGTATCTTAAGAATGGAAAGAGACAAATTGTATATAAGACCAGCACACCGTACCCCATGACTGCGTTAATGTACACAGCTATGATTTAATAATTTTAAAAAAAAGGATAACACAGGGGAGGAATATAGAGCCTGGCATGCAGTATTGCTTGGTGGTTTATCATACTGCAAGCTTTCCTCTTCCTTTCTGTCACTAGTAGCCTCGTATCTAAGAAGTGAAAATAAATTATATAGTAGTTTATATAAAAAAAACGGAAAGAAAAGTATCCAATGTACTCAGTACTATTTTTTTTTTTTTTTGAGACAGAGCCTCAAGCTGTCCCCCTGGGTAGAGTGCCGTGGCATTACAGCTCACAGCAACCTCCAACTCCTGGGCTCAAGCGAGTCTCTTGCCTCCGCTACCCAAGTAGCTGGGACCACAGGCGCCCGCCACAACGCCCGGCTATTTTTTGGTTGCAGCCGTCATTGTTGTTTGGTGGGTCTGGGCTGGGGATTCGAAC